>CAJHNH020000446.1:1425000-1436596 GCA_905116865.2 Candidula unifasciata | reverse complement strand
AGAAAAAAAGCAATGTTGAAGGCAAACTACTACTGAACGTAGCATTGCACAGCAAACCCAAAAGAGCCAGGGTTGGTTCTGCACCGCCTGTAAAGGATACGAAACTAACTTTTAAGGTAATAACACTGTTATCAGTTCATTATATATATATATATATATATATATATATATATATATATATATATATATATATATATATATATAATTGGACAGATAAAGGCAAGAAATGACTCAAGCATGCAAGTAGAGTATAAAAATGTCAGCAGATTTCGGAATCTATGGCTTGTGCAGTCGCCACCCCATGTGCAGGTGGGAACTTTATTCCTTCCTTGCCCTTCCTTCTCCTGCCCTCGCCTGGACAGAAAAGACCCCCCCCCCCCTCATTTTCCACCCAATAACCCTACAGAGTATTCGAGCCCGGCTCTCCCACATGATAGCCCTGCGTTCTTATGTCGTCGGTCATCGGCTTCTCTAAGACGAATAATAATCAATTATAAATAAACAGTTTGGTCATAATTACTAGCCACAGTTTTAAGCCTCTCTCACGTTACGACCCTGTTCCTGTCAGCCCACGAATCAGCATCAGGTCTGTCTTATTATTTATGGACGCTTTTGTTGTTTTATTTGAATGAGTGGCGCCAGTCTGCCCGCTATCTGGTCGGATTTGCCGATACTGGCCATTCTGATCAATCTGTTCTGAGTGCAAATTAAAGCATCCACAGGAAATCAAGAATGGTGTTGACCAACATTGTTAAGGTTGTGAAATGGTATTAAGGTCGACAACAGTCGAATACCTCATTACAAAGGAACAGCCGTTTTAAAAGTGCGAACGGAATAAACAGTAGAAAGTTATCAATTATAAACCCGTCAACCCTACACTTTGTTAACATGAAATAATATAAACTCGTTTGTAATCCTTGTTAAAAGACGTGACATTCTTTATGTCGGTTAAATACATTCATTGTTGAGTTGGATTTGGAAGCTGTAATAATTACAGTGAATTTCAGTATTTTTTCTGTAATTATTTTCTGGCAAGCTGTCTACAAACGTGGGGTTAATTTCGACTGTGTCCCACTGGGTTTTGTATCCATGCGACAATAACACACATTAAATTAGTGTGCAACATAAATATTCCTGTTGCTAGAACCGTGTTGATCAGAAATTGTTTACTCGTGTGAAATAAATGAGAATTATCGTCAGGGTTGCCAAAATAGATTCAAATAAATCTGGTACTACCTGTCCCTTTTCGATCAAAACTGCTTTTGATACCTTTTAGTTTTCTCTCTCCTTAACAATATTAATACTATGTTTATTTTTAAATCGTTTTTTTTTTCAAGACTAACAGTAAATGAATGTTATTGCCCCAGGACATAAATTGCACCAACTCAAAGCCGCAACAGCAGCCCAATAACAAACATAGGGGGGAAACTGTAAATCAATAATGTAATGGACAAAGAATTAAAAATCTGCTCAAATGTAAGCCAGATATATTTGTGCTTTTTAAGAAAATGCTTCAACTGTATTTTTTTTAAAAATAAAAAATAAACCATTTGGTACATTTTGATCTGGCTTGGTACCTTCTGTGGTAATATTCTAGAAAAATTTCAGCAGCCCTGAACGGCGGTAATATCAGAAATTCGGACTGCAGCTCTGGGGATGTGCGTAATAGTATTTACAGGAAAACGTTACCTAGTTAAAAAAAAAAAATTAAATAAATAAATAAATAAGGAGCCGCTGTCGCGTAGCAGCTGTTGTCGGGGGCCTTAACATAACTTAATGGGTAACGGGTTTCTAGGACTTGCACCCAGGTGATTCTCATCCGAAAGGTGGCACTTTGTATCACCGAGTGTTTATCCCTCGTTCTGCTGTCGTGGTGGGGTTGAACTTCACTCATTCACAGACCCGGGTTTCACAAATTATTACACTGTCACAGCTAAAGCAAACACTATTTGCTAACATGCATACATGTAATCATAACGTTGCTCAGAGGTTATATATAAAATTTAGTTTCTGTAAGGGTAATGTGGGCAAGAAGTGTTCAGTCGCTTGTCACATAACCCAAATGTATCAGGGCAGGCGAACCTCCTTCTGGAGGTAAACATTCAAGTACTGATGCTTACCGACAGCCATTATAGTACAATGGTCTTCCACTTGCACGTGGTACACGCTGGAAAACTGCTTAACGAGCCTTTTGTCTCTTGCTCTGCTATGCGACGGGTCTAGCAGGCCGGCAGTGGTGTAACAAATCTTTACTCCCAAAAAAAAAGCTACAAAAAAAAAAAAAACCTATAAGGGATAGCGAAACAGATACTATCGTACGAAAAAAGACTAAAAAAAGAACCCCTGAAGGATAATCTCAAAGAAGAGATAATGAAGTAGTTTGGTCGTCTAGTAAACTTGCAGACAGAATAAACTGTATACGAGACTTTCTTTGGAAAAAAAAAAAAAATAGGAGAGATTAGGTAGGCAGTACCCCACCAGGACATCACACAAGCTAAAAACACCCATTGACACAAAGTGTCACCATGCGGATGATGATAACATGTGGAGAGGTCCTGGAAACCCCGTTCAGTCGTTAGTTATGGCTCAGTTATATTTAGCCTCCCCCTCTCCTCCCCCCACCACACACACACACGCACACACACACACACACACACACACACACACACACACACACACATAAGCCGAGGCGGAGCTTCAAAATAACACAAAATGGCATCCAATATTAAAAAAAGTATCTAGACAAACCACGACAGGCTCCCTCACCCCCTTCCCCTATTTTACACACACACACACACACACAGACACACACACACACAATAAACATAATGATGGGGTTGGTTCTACAACGTCCTGTACAGGACAGACAAGTAACTTGCGTGTTAGCCACCTCCACAGCCGTGGAAAAGTGATCGATGTTATGTATCCTTGGCTGATTCCCACAAAACAGGAGTCGGACAGGGAAGAGATAAACATAAGCCTTTCTTACCAACAACCACTTCTGTATAAAATGTGCATACCCCATACAATTTAGGAGCGCTACAACACAGGGATCACTTAAAATTGTGAGAATGGGGGAGGGGGAGAGCTCCGTTTCAGTTTTTAGCAGGACTTATTTCTTTGTAAAATAACAATAATGTACTTAATGACAAATAAATATAATACTAAATTATAATTTGAATAATAAAACGGGTTAGAGAACGTGTATAGATGGTTAGCGGGCAATAACATCTATGTAGATTTTCTAGGCGTGAGGGAGGGTTGTGGAGATTGGCTCAAGCCCTTATAGTACCTTATAAGTGTGTGTGTGTGGGGGGGGGGGGGGGGTGGGGAGATGTGGTGAGAGCGCAGTTCTCCCTTTTCCCTTACTGGTAACTACGATTAAACTAGCAGCCCACTTTGCCAAAGTTCCCTTAGCAAACACAAAGAGAATAACCAGAAATACGAGGCTGTCATTTGCAAGAAAACGAATGCTAAAGAGGCTGCGAGACTGTGTAATTGACATATTTTTGGAGCGAAAGGCATTTTAGTACTATATTTAAACAAGAGAAAAGGGATAATAAGAACTGAGAAACATATTGCAGGGTGCTGTAGGAAACCAACCATTTTTTTAAGTAGCTGAATTATATTAAATTAAAAAATTTTCGAATGTTACCAGGGAATTCAATAAAAAAAGTCACAAATGGTTGCTTAAAAATGGGCGGGGGGGGGGGGGGGGGGGGGGGGAGACGATAACAATTTGAAAACCGTTTATCTGTACACATACACTGCCCTTTTTTTCAAAATATTTCAACCAACATTAATGCACTTGCAAGATAGTTTTATCAGTTCTTTAAAATTTGCTGCGTTAAATTGAGTTCTCTGTTTTCGAAACCACATTTTCAATTGTCTAGGTACCCACCTTGAGCACATTTTCCTAAATTTCAATCGATCATACATTATATTGCATGCTGAACCACGTGAGCACCCTCTTGCAGCTGCTACAGAATGAACTGTTACCGCCTGTCACCTCTAATCATCACGGATTCACGGATGCGTCGTTTGCAACCTCAACAGGACGACCAGATCGGATTTCATCAACAGTTTTTAGACCTTCCTTGAGAAACTTTTTTTTTTACCCAGCTATGCAAATCAATTATACACCGCTTTACAAAATAAACATTTTCCAGCATAAACAGGAAGTATTTCATTATTAATGCCACCCCCCCCCCCCACCCCTAAGTAAACACACAACAGCACGTTGTTCTTTTAGGGTACACTCCGCAAGCACAGTCGTCATTTTATTGCTGTTTTGCGAATGCGCATACAACACCTAGTGCCACCTAACAAACAGAGACAACAGGTTGGATGTTGCTGCCAACTAATGACACCTTCAGAAACCGACAACACTTTCCTCATATACCCATTTGTGACTTACTTATTAACTTCCCCACGTACATTAACCTCACAGACTAGGCACATATTATAGAATGAATAGGCCAATTCACATGATAGCTGTCTTTTCTTCGATAAAAATGTGGGCCCAGCATCCTCTGCCCACTGTGCCGTAGACGTGAAGAGTGTCCTTGTCCGAGCAAGGGTTAAAAAACAGAGATCGTACATGTTATCATTTTCCTCGTCGTAGCGTTGGTTGTAAACATTGTAGTCTTTAGTGTCTGTATTGCTTATATTGCCCATTTTTAGGGTCGTGTGGGACAGAGGTTGTAGCGGCTAGACAGTCTAAACAGTCACCTGTGGATTGAATGGTTGCATGATCGGGTCCATATGAAGCAGGATTTGTTTTAGAGGAGGATGGGTTCTAGGACGACCCAGCCTTGAATGGGTACCAGGTAAAGTCCTGAGAGATTAAGGCCGCATGAGGCTGACCACATCACACACCATGTGCCGATTGGTTTATAGAACATAACGTTTACCCTATATGCACAATATGCTTAAAGGCGTGGCAAAGAGTTCTTTACTTTTACGTTTATGGGGCTGGGGGTTGTGAACCTGACAATTTACGGCGGAATGTATAGTGCCGTGGTCATGAACTGTGCAGGTTAGGGTTGATGATCGAATTCAAGTCTTCCGCGCAAGAGCCCACACCTCTCACCATTCAGCCAACCGCTTACTCCGATATTAATTATGTGATTTGATTTGATTCAAAAGCCGACATCACAGCACTCGGGGCATTCCCATAAGCGCTCCGTCCCTATCTTCAGCAGCCAGCAAAGAGTTCCGATACTAATGGTGCCAGTAGCTTTCTGATTAAACGTCCGTCTTGCCTTTCGTCTGAGCCTCGAGCTTCTGCCAGAACCTCTCGTCACCCCCAACTGCATCAATCTCACCAAACTGTGGTGATCCATCTGCTCCTCCGAATTGTACACGCTCTCCCACAAGGCACTAACCACGTCTGCCCTATCATGTAGCAGTATTCCACCAAGTTGTGTAAGCCAGTCTGTCCGCTTGTTCATTTCCTAGCACACCGGTGTGACCCGGTGAAAAAATCCAGACAATACTCCTCACTAGTGTCCTCCGCAGCGAAGCATGCCACTCTGCACAAAGCATACCTGTTATGATCTTCCTCAGCATGCTTTCTGAATCAGTTACAATTACAATGTGTGTGTGTGTCGTGTTCTCTAGCCAGGAAAAAGCTGCAGTGACCGCCTCCACCTCCATTCTTAAGCTGGATGTTATGATATCATATGCTAGGCTCTCCTGCACCAAACGTCGACCATTAACTTTTGCTAAAAAGCCCCAAACACTTCTTTTGCCTCTTGACACTGAACCGTCTGTGTAAATGATCAAGTCCTCTGAGCGAGCATTATCTTGAATTAATTGCTGAATTTCCACCTCTGTGGCACATGCTGGCCAGTCTATGCATTCCCGGCTCAGAGTGATTATGACTCTACACAACTCTGACTGCTCAGGTGGCACTTTGACCCACTCCTCTCCTCGCCTAATGTTCTCAAGGATGCAAACCTGTCTGATTGTGTCTTCTGCCTGAGCCATCAATGACCTCCCTCTTATCAGCCGCTGACCCTTAACTGCACCCAGAGCTTCATGCAGAGGGTGGTCTGTGCCTGCAGCCACCCTGAGATATGACTTCACCTGCAGCAGCACCTTGTGCCTACCTGCAACAGTGGACAAACCGAGGATGTATCGCATACACACTACTGGGGTGTCTCTGGTGCAACCCAGAATGACCCGCATAGCCGCGTTCTGTATGCGCTCTAGTTTGTTATTAATTATGTGAAAAATGGCTGATTATATGTTGGTCTTGCCCTTCCTCTGGGCAACCAGTGTCCGTCCACCAGATGATCTGGTCACTTTCACTTGCATACATCTTTCTGCACCTTATTGATATGTTTGCCATCTCACCAGACAGTTTCACAGGAGACGCCAAAGTGAATAAACAACCAACATGAAAAATCATCAATTAATTATTTTCAAAATGTCAATATAAACAATGGTAGTGGCTAGTGGAGAAGCCAGACTTCTTTAGTATCTTCTGACTAAATGTTATAAGCAAGAGAACACAATTTGCTACGGATGTAAGCAAAGAGATAGAGTCACCCCCAATATGCGATGCTTGGGATCGAAAGAGTAAACACATCAGACATAGGGCAGAACCTTTCACATTCTCTCACAGCCCCTCCCCCTCCACCAAAGTTCATACCTTGGAGAAAAGATGTTAATTGTTTTCCTCTTTTGAAGTAAAGCCTGCAAATTTTCCCATAACACTATTATCTTGACCTTTCTCAGTATGCACTTTAGTTCGTTACAGTTTTCCAGATGATTAATCACAGATCTGCTAACATAAATGTGAGACTTCTAAATAATTTTTTCTAAGCAGACAGCAGACTGAACGGTTGCTTTTTGATGAATTTACCAGTCAGGCGATATCCCTAAAGGCGGCAACATTTGCATACTTACAAAAGAACGTTCAAGATCTCAATAAATGCCGGTCGTGCTACAATCCAGTTCACTATACTAATGATGACATTTCAGGCAATGCTGTGAGTGATTATGTGCGCGTGCGTGTGTGTGTGTTTGGGTCGTGATTAGGTATTTTTTGCACACTCTGTCATTTGACAGAAAAATTAAAGACATAAGAACAATTAATGAATTTCTGAGATGAAACTCTAAATAATCGAACGAGTCTTGCAACTAGGAAACGATCACTAATTTGTATGACATAAATGACTACTGAAATCCAGGAATTTACGTGTATTACTTATAGTAAGGGTCCAAGTTTTACAGAGGCAGCAAAACGTTGACCAAGAAAATAGTTTTTTTGTGTGTGTGTGTGTGCCTGAGTGAACAAGGATATATTTATATTTGAAAAGTTGGTGTTAAATGTTATAGCACATGGCTTCCTTTAACATATTGTGTGTTGATCGATTTATCCATACTTTCTTCTGTTGTAAATAATGACTCCAGCATTCATATGCTGTAGCATGAATTTTGCTAAGAAATAAATATTACATTTTTTTTTTTAAATTGCCTTCTGTACAGTCTAAGGCATTGTTTCCCAAACTTTTCTTAGTCGCAGCGCCTTTTTTTAAATGAAAAATTTTCCACGGCGCCCTAACTATTTGTATATAAAAGATTCACACACACACACACACACACACACAAATCTTGTGTAGCTTTGAATATTTAGCGGGGATCCTGTGAAGAGGTCGGGGCTTCCCGGGGTATCGTGGCGCATAGTTTGGAAATCACTGGTCTAAGGTGATGTCGACAAAGATAAAACAAAACCGTCTGCTTCCCAGTCCTAGTCGGGTAGACAACATCGTTACTCAGATTATGGAAATAAAACGTAGCCAAAATTGTTCACATCGCTTGCAGCCGAAAATGGGGATGGAGCTCTTATGGAAGTATGCCGAGTGCAGTAATGTCGATACCAAATTCAACATTCAACATTCAAGATTGTTTACTGAAATATTAATAAGGCCAAATAACTCAAACACTTAGTGACAACTGACAAACGTGATGGAAAAGAAAGACAACAAATAGAGAAACATCGGACTAACTTGTGTATCGGGTAAACATAGGGACACGAAGTAAGAGGAGATGGGATTTTCTGAACTATGACCTTATCTTTGAATTTGATGATGGTGTTAAACAGCGAACCATAAGCACTTACGAATATTAACCTATCACAGACTGATTGTGTTTTAGAAGTAGACAACTGCTAGGTCTTGGTTCTAGCCCATTGCATGATTTCCACAGAGATACTCCTCACATGGGATGAACTACATACTATCAATGATGGCATTCCGGCTAGGATTTGCATGATTACATACCTCATAAACATATACTTGATTTATGTTTCTACTGAGCCTTTTTATTCCAAAAACCATAACATTTAAAAAATAAATTAAGACAAAGTCCATTATACTTTTTCAGGAATAAGGAAACTGCTCATTCCGGCCATCAGCATGTTACTGCGTGAGCTTATATATCCAAAATACTTAGCCTATTATTATCAGGTGCCTTGACGACTGGCGTCGGCGATCATGCCTCTTCACAATCTGCGATCTCCTGCAGCATGTATCAGTTCGTGTGCCGACACACCTCCATGCCATGCAACAAGACTGTCAAGAGTTGTCTCTCATTGTCTTCCTCTATCCCTCCTTCCACATATCTTTGCAGTGGTCACAACGTGTTCTACTTTCCCTCTTCTCATAACATGGTTGAAAAATGATGACTGTCTCCTTCTGATGTCTATGATAAGTTGTCTACGGGCTCGAAGCTCTTTCAACACATTTTGGGTGCTCTTTTTGGCTGTCCAGGGTATTCTAAGTGTCGTGAAATGATAAGCCATTACGCATCAGTCGGTAAGACTGGTAACCTAACTTACCTGTAATCGGCACAAAATTCAAACTTGGACTCGCCCGGAAAGATATAGTCCCTTACATCTATATATATAGGCCTTTATTGGACAACATTATTATGTCTACCTTTTCTGGTTGCTTTAACTAAACTCCACTTTTAAATGTATATATCTTCGATATATATTAGGGGAGTTATTTGAGGTTTCTTTGAAACCGATTTACTCCTTGCCCATGTATACTAGGGACTCCTTTTTTACCAACGCTTGAAGTGCTTAATTTGCGCCATTCTATCTTGCCGGCTCCAAGCGTCCAGACGTGTCAATCTATGCCTGTATAAATTCAATTTCACAAGGCGATCTGGAATGTCTCAGTTTTTGCATATGCTTGGGTAAGTTAATTATAGTTTACGAGTACCTAAAATGATGTCTGTAAAGTAGTCACTGCTGTAGAGAGATCAGTATCGGCTGTGGGATCACACATAGTTCGACCGTTCTTCATCGCTAGAGAAGCGGATTCGAACGTAGACCTTCCCCTGTACAGACTAAATAGCCTATGCCTTAAATAAACCACTCATACTGGTAAACCTAAAACCTTACAAGTGTGTACTATTTAAACTAACTTTAAAAGTTTGTACATACAAAATGGGGACAGAATTAGGTCAGGACTTTGTCGGCCAGTGTATGGAGTGTGTTTGACCCAGATCAATGAATGTTAGGACTAGCTTTGGGAAGCATAAGAAATAAATGTACTGGCAGTAAATATTGGTGTCTGTGTGCAGAGGGGAGGGGGGGGAGAGAGAGTGATATATGTGGTAGAACACTATCTATCTCCACTGTATACCTGACTTGCCTTCTCTTGCACTAAACAGACAGATAAATATAGGAGACTTGTGTCTCCGGGTCTGGAGAGGCATTCTGAGGAATGAAACAGGAGAGCATGGTGGAATAAGCAGATGTGGGTTGATGACTGATGCTTGTTCTGTCTTACCTGTCAAGATGTTACCCTCTTGGTGATGACAAATTCTGAGTTATTTTCTTGACAGGATGTATCTTTTGTGAGGAGCTGGCAGAAGTTTCACAGTCCAACCAACACCCACCAATCATACCCACCAGCTGACACCTGTGAAGGTTCCTGACATCATCAATTTGTGGGAGCTTAGAACTCAAACACCCTACCAGTGCTAGAGCTTAGTGGAGCTCAAAGACATTGTGGGTACTAACTGGTGATAGAGACTTGCTAGGTACCAGTACAGTGCTGTGTCCTCTATGGTGAGGTACTCTCTTACTACTTGATCCAGTGGAGCAGAATTCCCAGAGTCAACGACAGTCGAATCATCCGGAGCTGAGGGAGGCATCATGGACAGAAAGAAGATAAGCTAAGTTTGATGCCTGATTTGCTTTGTACCCCACAGCTCCTATGTTTCCCGATGATGACAAGATGTCATCTCCAGGACCTGCGTCTGTGTAGTATCTTTGGTATCTAGACATTATCTTCTGAGATTCTTCCACTGATAGCTGGAATTTGTTTCACCATTATATATACATTTTATATTGATTACATGCATTCATTTTCATGGCTGACTTAGGTGTCTCTATTTCACCTTTTTAAGTGGTTAGCAGTTGTGTATGTATGTATCTTCATTATATGTGTTAACATGGTTATGATAATGAACTATCATAACCTGGGGGCTTTCTTTAGTAAGTAGTGGGGGTGTCCAGCCAAGTGTGCCTAGAAATACTGTATTCACATACTGACATATTTTGTAGTGCCAATACTTGAGTTGCCCTACTCCAGAGATAAGTTGAGCGTATATTGGCCACGGGGAATCCCTTAGACCAATACGAGCCAAACGACTCAACATAATTATCTCTGAGTGCTGTTGGTTCTGAAGGAGAAATCCTTACATTAGGCACGCGACAGGAGTGATATGTGACACTAAGCATTCTTCTGTAACACCACATCTCTGAGGCCTCAAGAAATTGGCCTGCCTACTGATTGTCCAGAATTCACAGTCATATGTTAAAACTGGATGTATGTAGCAAGCAAACTATTATACATTGACAGATTGTTGCTATAAAACAACAGTAAATAGATAAACAAAAAAACAAAAAACAAAAAAAGAAAATATTAGTTTCAAGTATACGTCATTAAAATAATTTCCACTTTAACACAAATGTCAGTTGCTATATTCTATAATTAACGTGCAATGTATGCACTTTCCTCCCGGCAAAACGCTTAAACGCTCTATCCAATTTTATTGCTCCTTTAATGATATCTTCACTAAATTTGTATTGGCCGGTCTACTCTTTTTGTGAGCTATTGCTCATTAGCGCATCGTATACCGGTACTAAAAGACTCAGTACAAGGACTGCTAAAAGAGCCTGGTTAAAGAACTTGACCGACTGGACAGGTCTTTAGCATGCATTAACGAAGTCCATTGTATCTGACGGTCAACAGTAGAGGGACTTGATCAGACAGTGAATAGAAACTAGTTCCTCAATGACACGCAGTGTTATTGGGCGATGATAGTGAAAAGCGGATGGTAGGCCTGGGAAGTTTGAGAACCTCTTAATTAGACTAAAGCTACGTTTAAGATAAGGCAGTATTAACTGTTTTATCTGCACTCGACCTTTTCCTATCTATGTCTTTTGCTTTTGCTTTCGATTTAAAAAATATATATAATAAATAAGTTGGTGTTTGCAAACGCACTTTGTAATGCCGGTGTGCCGGGTTCGATCCTAGGTGCGGGCCTCGCGCCTTGCGTTGGTTTCGAC
>CAJHNH020000446.1:1270000-1420000 GCA_905116865.2 Candidula unifasciata | reverse complement strand
ATGAGATTAGGAAATATTTTTGAACGTTTGCTATAACTATATTTTAGTAGCTACCACAGGAAATTGTGTGAGATCTCTAGAACACTGTCGTTTAACCTTGTCCCCATGAGACAACTCTTTCAGTGTGGATCGCAAGTGTCCAAAACACGGTCAACATGAGACTCTGTTGCATCAATATTTATTCCGTCTCTGGAATTTAGTCTTGACAATTCAATATTTAGTCCTAATCGAAGCAAAGGGCAAGGATAATTGAACTTCAGTTCTATTGTATTGATTTCATTAGGTGTAATTCCTGATAGCAGTTTCTGATCAGTTTCTATAACAGTCATAGCCTTTGATTTGCTCGATTTGTTGAGGTAGGCCAAGAACAATATGGAAGGATAACATCAGAGAAACTCTACAACTACACGATGTGCCTATGGTACAGAACCTTATTTCTCCTTCGACACCCACAGCGGTAAAAGAGGAAGTGAAGAAGAAAAAGAAGAAGAAGAAGTTGACAAACCATTGAGTAACAACTCCGGTGAAGACATGACAGAAGAACCCTTTCAAGAAATAAGCTGTGCACATTCAGGGTAACTATAAGGTACATTGTTCTTGCCAAAGTTTTACACACGCCAATTAACCCTTTATGGTCTGTAGTAGGATGTGTCGTGAAAAGGAAGTGCATGTACACTTCTTTTTTTTAGCGTTTACTGGCAGTACACGCAAATAGAATATTCTTGTTGTTCGTCCACTTCTAGACTTTGGTCTTGTTCCTGGATGTGAGGTTTGTGTGTACATCTGTTTGACAGATCTAGTATACTTTTATACAGCCTTTTTTATTCATCGTTTTCCGGGCAGACGCACTTCGACTTCGAGGAAAGCACCCCCAATTAGTCATATTTTAGGACATGCTTGTTCAATTAGCTGTGATTTGGTTATATCACCCCACCCCCAATGCGAAAAACAGAATCCATGGACCCACACTAAGATGTACAAGTTCGTACTACAATTTTTAATTATTCAAGCTTTTATTGTCTTGTTTTGTATATGCCAAGCTATTCCTTGTTTTAAAAAACCTTTAATCGCACACAGTAATCTTCAGCCACCATGATGATGAAGCACAAGGAAGTATCGTGTAGAAATCAAATCTCCTGAGTTCGGATGTGTTTCAATCTCCATCTTCAAGTAGACAAAAACCCCATGACGACCGTAATTTATCCGGCTAGAGTTACTCCCAATTTAGATCTGAAACTCCATATGACGTGATCCCACCTCCGAATTCGGATTACATTATATGGCTAAAGAAATAATAGACAGCGTATTCTGGAAATATAATAAAATGGTAATTGGCAACAAACACCGGAAGTGAAATTAATGTGTGGTGTTCCCTCTACATTAAAGAGTAAATTAAAATATATGATTATTTCATCTAACCACCTGTGAGATGAGATATTTGAGAATGGCTGTGAATAAAACCAGAAGAGATCGAGTGAGAAACGACGTGATCCTAAGAACTGCTGGAACAAACCCTAATCTTCAATTATTGAGAAACAAAGAATGAACTGGTTTGGCCATCTAATGAGAATGAAAACAACGATGCTAGCAGCAAAAGCGTACAACCTGCAAATCGAAACACAAAGAGGCAGAGGAAGACCGAGAAGAACATGGACTGAAGAAGTCACTGACACCTTTGAGATCCCATAACATCACAGTATATCAAACGACCGAGCGCGCCCTGGCTTGGCTGCAGATCGTCTGATGAACTGACGCTCCTAGCGGCATAAGCAGATATTGACAAAAGAAGAAGTGAATTTATCTGCAAAGCAGTGTTTTATTTCTGCACTGTCAGGTATCTTGACTTGTGGCCGAAATAAAGTATAGAATTTCGAGGGAGGTAACAGTGGCCAGCATGATACTGACCTCATAACCAATCGAAAAAAATAAGCCTTTTCCCCCATATGTAAGGTGCATTAGTCATATAGTAAATAAAGTAAAGATCCCTCTTCGAGCCTTTAAGTGCATCGGACATATGGGAAGAATACCCTTATTTTAATAGACCAATCAGCGCTATCTGGTC
The DNA here is from genome assembly GCA_905116865.2 of Candidula unifasciata. Classification (NCBI taxonomy): domain Eukaryota; kingdom Metazoa; phylum Mollusca; class Gastropoda; order Stylommatophora; family Geomitridae; genus Candidula; species Candidula unifasciata. Next base: position 1,417,938 of record CAJHNH020000446.1, on the reverse strand, counting down.
GGCATTACGTCGGCCACCCTTACTCCCCGGGACATACATCCTGGCACCTATTTTATGCTGGGTGACCTGCGACGCCCCATACCATGAAAAAAATCATGCAGCTAGCAGTGGCATCCATCGCGGTACGTTGGAATTACGAGTCATACTAGCAACGCCTAAGACACGGACGCTACCTATTTTGCACACAGTGCCAGACCTAAATTAAACCAATCGGTACTCGGTAGGTGATGTGGTCATCATCCCGTTTAGCCGCCTTTACTTCCAAGGACATTACCTGAATCTCATTTTAAGGTGGATCAATCGGAGAACCAAGGTCAATTTTGGACACATCATGCGCGATGAGGACTTAAACCTACAAAACAAAGTAGTGCTGACAGTTTTTGGGACTAACAATTGATGCAGGAAACGCTTTGGTACGTACGAAAAGGTCCTTATTTTTTTTTATAATTAGCGTTGCACACTAAACGATTTCTGTATTGTGAACTGAGGGCAAAGAAAGGATGTATAGTTCGTTCAACATCTCATAAACAAACATAAAAGCTATTTTCTCAAAAACTGCCTGCTAGATCGCAACGATTTTTCGCACGCAGGGTTAGAATATCCAAGACGCATTAAAAAAAAAATGTACTCTTTAGTCCATAGATGCTCAAGATGCTGAATACCAGCCAAATCCTTTGATATTTTCGAACTATTGTAAATAAGTGGAGTAAACTTTTAGATTTTACAGTAAAAATATGAATTTCCGGTTCTATTTTTTTTGGAGAGGGGGGGGGGGGTGGGTGGGGGTGGGGGGGGGGGGGGGGGGTTTAGAGGCGTGTCTTCATAAAACTTTGGTATGTGAAGTAAATGTATTTATTGTCATTTATATTCAATTGAGTTGAGTCGAGCTCAGTCAAGAAAGACATCACAGCGCTCGGGACATTTTCATATGTGCTCTGTTCCCATCTTCAGCAGCCAGCGCATAGTTCCAATACTAATGGTACCGGATGCAGTCTGATTATGTGTCCCTCTTGCCATTTCCCTGAGTGTAGTATGCCGGCTATGCCCTCTGTTCACACCCAGGTATATCATTCTCTTCAGGTTATGATAATAGATTTAATCTTTTAATCGTTTAATTTTAATATTATCAATTTGTATATGGGTGGAGTTTATACCATTCCATATCTAATTCTTATCATGTATCCTGTCTTATCTTGACTGACCGCTAGTCCCATTTTGTGAGCTGCTCCTGTTAAAAGAACGAGTGTTTTTACAGCCTCTAGTTAATTTTCTTTAACAATATTAAAGTCATCTGTATAACAAAATATTCTAATAGTTTCCTCTATAGCACACTCTCCCTTCAATTTCCTTTTAATGTTTCTCAAGGGCCAAGTTGAAAAAAAAATTGACCTTGCTTTAAACCTGATGTATATTGTAAAAGGTTCTGGCTTTCTGCCTCTATGTGTGACCGTTTTATGAGTGTCTTTAATAAATTATCTGGTCACGGTAATTATTAATAATGGCATCCGTCAGTCCCAAGGGACTATGGACATGTACCGCTGGCTTTGGGAACAGCAAGTGATGTGACTCTGAAGTCCGACGCGGGAGTGGCAGTCTATGCTACATAGTATACACACAAAAAGAGATTCTCCCACGCTATGAGGCTGATTTTCTTTCTTGCGTCTCCTCTCTGTAGCTCGCTGCTTTTGGTTTCTTACAAATTGGGACAATCCGTCCTTCATTTTCTGTCGCCAAAGTAGTCAATCTGCAGCTGATTTTTCCCCAAGTCTCTGTGCTTATGTTGGTAACTATCTGTTACGTGTGCATATGTCTTTATAACGTAGCATCGGCCTTCCTGTAGGTATATTCCCTGTTTCCGCCTCACCATACAGGAGATCCTTTGGAATACGACCATCCTCTATGCAGGAGACATGTCCTAGCCAGCGCAGATGTCTCTGCTTCATTAGATAGTACACTGATGGTATTTTTGCTCATGTGAGCACACATTCTTTGTAGACAATGTCTCGCTGTAATATACCAAGGATGCGCATCATGCAGCGCATGTGGAAGATTTTTAGTCTCTTTTCTTGAGGTGTGTATATAGTGCGGCATCATTCTTGGAGGAGAGCAGCAGGTACAAAAACAACATCATTGAGACTATCGATGATGGAAATCGCTGTTATGGCATATAATCTTCTTTACCATTCTTCTATCCCCCCCCCCCCCCACCCTTTTTGGTCATAATTTCTTGTGTCTTTAATGTGAAGGGGACAGGAGACGCAGTTGCTCTGTTCTTTGCTTGACAGCCCAGCCCCGAGAACCTGTATAAGATTAGCGGGGACTAACTTCGTTGGTATTCCAAAGCTTTTTTATAGCGTTCCAAAAACTGTTTCTTGTACACTGCCATATGACTTTTTAAAATTCACAAAAACATTATGTACATCTCTTTTATATTCCCAGTTTAGCTCTGATATTTTTCGTAAAATGAATATTTGATCTATTGTTGATATGTTCTGTCGAAAACCCGCTAGATAATCATATAATATATTTTCAACGTATGGTTTTAGCCCTTTTAGCAATTCGGCCGATAGTATCTTATGGGTCGTCCATAATAATAATATCCCTCTTTAATTTTAACATATATACTCGTCTCCTTTGTCAAAAAGAGGTATTAATAATGAATATATTAATTCATTTGGTAATTTTCCGTCTTGCAAACTAGTCTAACTATTTCATGAATCCTTAAATGTAACGCATGACCACTTTCTTTTAAAAGTTAAACAGCAATTTCATCAGCACCAGTTGATTTATTGTTTTTAAGCCGTGTTACATACAGTTCTTCTTCAAAATCAGGCTCTTCAATATTTTATTCACATTTTAGTATCTCTTCCTGTGGATAAGTGTTAAGTGGAGTTTCATAATTTGACAATTCAACTAAGTATTCTATTCATCTGCTTCATATTTCCTCATATTAAAGATGCCTTGAAAAAATAGATAGCAAACAATAAGGTGGCTTTTCTGAAAAGCGTTGGGATACACTTTCGCCCAGTGTTTTTAAAACCACAGAAGAAACCCTGAAACTAACATTAATAGGCTTAAATAGAACGAAAAAGATGGATTACCGGTTATAGTTATACCCAGGGTTGTATTTAGTATGCAGGAAGCAGACGCCATTGTGCAATCACTTATTTTACGCCCATTTTCCTTCAGCTAAACTTCAACATCTCTTTGCGTCGTCTACAGACTACTTTCAGTTAAAGTTAGTTGCGTATCCTTTACAGGACGTTGCAGAACTAACCCCAGCATATTTAGGCTGTTGTGATTAGTCTAGGCAAGTTTTACGTTGGGTAGTTTGAGTACCTTCAGTAAGCTCTGGACATTATTTACTTCAGTCCTAACTCGTCTTGAAATATTTAAAATTAACTGAATACAAATAGATAAAACAAAAGTGCAAGTTGGTGTCATCATGAAGAAATAATACCCAATTAAAAAAAAAAAAAAACTGTCATAATGATAAAAGCAGTAGATAATACTTAAATTAAAAAAAAAAAAACTTCTAGCTACATTTCGCCGCTGTTAGAAATTGACCGTCCCTAAAATGTTGTCCTATGTGAGCTTCATATGTTTCACACACACAGCCTAAACAAGGCCCTGATTGTATCTTTCAAACCGTCATGGAAAAGTGAGATTACGTTTGGTACAGAGAGGCTTGTATGACCAATATCTTTCAATCATCAAACAGAGACATATTAACTTCATTGGTTTCCTGTGATCTTGCCTGCCAGCCCAAAATGGTTTACATGGTTAACGCGATCCCAGCAGCCTTTGTTTCCACCCACAGTTTCAGATACATATTTCAGGCTAAGATGACATGATAGCTTTAGGTTAAGCATACTACGTGAATTCCAGTACAAGTCCTCGGGGCTGGGCTGTGAAGCAAGAGTATATTAAACCAGCAACTGCTTTCTCTGCGCTTCATGAAAATTAATCAAGAAATAATACTGGGGGGGGGGGGGGTGGGGGGGAAGAAAGGTGGGGGAGGGAAGAGATAAGACGCGAATGACAGAGAACATTCTATGCCAAAAGAGCTATTCAAATTATTGATAGTATCATGATGTTGGTTTTGTAACTGTTCCTGTCCTCTATGAAGGTTAACGCATGAGTGTGCACGATAATTACAAGCAAATGGAATTAAATTTACACACATAAAATATAAAACACGTCAAGTAAAATTAAATTTCAATGCCTCTGTAAAACAATAAAAATTCTACATTTTAATAAAGCTATCATTCTATCAATCCATCATCTTCACATCGATTTCATTTTGCGATTCAAAGAAGAAAACATAAGCTATGCACCTCCTTCAACCTGCATGTGCAGCTTTGGGTTTGATTGACAGCTTTTCTCTTCTTCAACTTTGCGTTTATATTTATGCATTTGTTCATTAATTATGGTTGGCTCAGTCTGCTGTTGTGTCTAAATTATAGTATAATGGCTAGACGATAGCCTACGGATCCGAACGTCGTGAGTTTAAACCATTTCAACAATGGCTATGACTCCCAGGTCGACCCAGCCTTAAATGGGCACCAGGTAAAGGTCATGGGAAGTAAAGGCAGCTTGCGTCATGTTAAACATAAGACCCATCGAGTGCCTATCGGTCTATACAATTTAGGTACAGCACTTTACCTGCAAGACACCTGAAGACGTTGAAAAGGTCCGTTTATACTATTGGCCTGCATTTAAATTAGCCAGTAGTCACTCTGTCTGATGTGGTGAGTATCAAACTAGACGGCATTATTTGTCAATGATAGGCTAAATTGACATGGGAACCTAGTTCCCGTTTGAAAACAAAATAAAAATGAGCATGGATGAGAACTCGAACTAACTACCTCGTTGAAGAGCAAGACCACTAGCGACGGCGCAATACCTAGCTGGACTTATGATGACACAGATTAGACGAGTTGGTCTGGTCACATTTGATTTTTCTCCTTTTTGTTATCAACACATTGCTTATCATAATGGACTCGTTAAAATCTTCTGCAATCTCATTCTTGTGCCCTTGCGAACGTGTGTGCGTGTGTGTGTATGTGTTTCCGTTTGATCATTTACTGCTTTTAAAGTCTTCAGACTTCCGGCAAAAAAAGCCAGGCAAGGGGATGTTTGTTTTTCAGCCAGCATCTAAGCGGGGTCAGTTTAGTTAGTTAGTTAGTTAGTTAGCCTTTCCTCTTGTGTCGAGTGCGGCACATAGGGCAGAGGTCGTGACTCTCCATGTGTGACAAAACGGGAGGATAATTTCGGTCCGGCAAGAGTTAATTGCAAGTTTTAGTTAAAAGAATTGCGCACGTAAAATAAATATATTTAAACATAGACGCTAAAAGAATAAAAAGGTACGAAGGCGCACATAATTTATGACGTTTTGTGGTGTTACTAGGAGATCTAATTTCGTCACAACACAGAACGATTGCCAGCCATACCATCGACCTAACACCCACAATAATAATACCATAGACGATTTCAGGTGAGATTTATAATGGTAGGGAGTAGCTGAGATCCCCTATAAGCCTTAGCTGTATCCTAAAATATTTTATTGAGATCCTACTATTCTATATTCTACCATTGTATAAATATTCCGTGACTTCATCAACCTTGATACTTGTCCGTTGGACAATTCACTAGTCCTTACATATTATGACGTTCTTAAAGTTACTATTTCCCGTTAGGACTATTCAATAGCGAACCCTTCTTCCCTCTGTCACTCTTATATTCATTCGGTCTACTTGCGTAAAGATCTTATAGTAAAAACCATTATCCTGTGCCATGTGGTATCATCAGTCGGGTATACATTACATTGCTTATGTTATTATATTATGCAACATATAATTTGAGTAAAAGTCGTCAACTTTGTGGGCATATCGGGTTGGCCTATGTTTTATAGACCAAGTGGTACCTAGGTGTTGATGTGGTCAACATCACACCTGCCGCCTTTACTTCCCATTACTATACCTGGTGTCCGTTAAGGCGAAGTCGACCTGGGTTTTGGGACTCGAACTAATAACTGTCCAATCCGCAGGCGAATGTGTGTCCGCTTAATTATGTCAAGTTTTATATGATCGTGCCATAAATTAGATAGGTATAAACCAACATATTATAATAGGGTGGAGATGTATAATTTTGATTTACTTGTAGAGAAAGACAACATATGAACCTTGATCTTTCTTTCTTTTAACTCTGACAAACACCACAGACACCGCAACACCTCCCCCTGCTCCAGATGTGTCGACATAATGCTCAACACAGGGCTGAATGATGTATTCCGCAGGTTCCCGTGCTCCCGTATACCCGTATGCTGTTACCTGTGGATTGTGAACCACCATCACTGTTACCTGTGGATTGTGAACCACCATGTTACCTGTGGATTGTGAACCACCATCACTGTTACCTGTGGATCGTGAGCTGTTCCCTTGTGAATTGGGAACCAGACGGTATAGAATGAACAACCGAGATCTCACGGATGAATGTCGCAGTTAGGCGAGGACTATAACAGTCGCAGTCAGAGCTTTGTACATTCCTCCCAGAGAAGCTGCAGTTGGACACATCCCGTATATCGTAAAGCTGAGTGTTATTGACTATTTGTGAAACTTTGTGGTGTATGATGAATTATTAATTGTTTCTTTTGTTTCTTAATTTAAAATTGTTAAAATTCCTAACAATATTTATCAATACAGTTGTTATTTAGAAACTCCATTTATCGATTTCATCCTATCAAATTTAACTTCTTGGGTAGACTAAAGATTGTTCATTGAAGTTGATTTGAGTTAAATTAACAAAGTTGACTTTGATTGTTTTCTGAATTTCTTTAGGAAATTTCCGGGGATTCACCCTATTCATTTAACTTTCTGTATTTTCCTTCCTTTATTTTCCAGAACTCAGGGACCGTTATAATTCCCCTAGACTTATTTAATTCGAGCCCTGTAAGTTATTTGGAAGGATATAGGGGATCTCCAGGCGACGATAGATTCCGCCAACAATAGTTGATTACAATTGGGGTCTCTTACGCGGGATTTTTCAAAAGTTAGGACATTAAAAGTAGTCATTAATAGGAAATTGGTAGGAATTTAAAGGTAAATAATATTAGGCAAAAATTAACTTTAGGGAAAACAATATAATAACTTTACACTTGTGTTAATTTGATTGGTGTTTGCGTGTGTTCTTTTAAAGTATATTCTGCAGGTAAAATGGCAACAAGACCCTCACTTATGGAGATGGCGGAGCTGGGGAAAACTCTCGGTTATGCTGGAGAAGAATTAAAGGCATATCTTCAGGAGATACAACGAGAATGGCGACAGGAGGACCGTGAAAGGCGTCAAGAGGAGAAAGAGCGAGAGGAGAGAGAAAGAGCTGAACGTTTGCAACAAGAGAAAGAGAAAGAAGAAAAGACATCAGCACAGACTAGCTGAGATAGCTGCTGAGAAAGAACGAGAGATGAGAGCTCATGAACTCCGTCTCAGAGAGCTTGACTTACAATCTCAGTCTACCTCTAGTACAGCAGTTAATGCGCAATCTTCTACCTCTGAGGCACATTCTTTTGGCCATCCTCACCTTCTTGGGCCGATGTCTTTTCCTTTTCCGCAGTTTAATGAACGCGAGGATAGAATGGATGTGTTTTTGGAAAAATTCGAAAACGTTGCTAGGTCTTATTTGTTGGATAAAGAGAAGTGGTGTCTGAAACTTTCACTGTCTTTAAGAGGTCCTTCTTATGAATGTTATTCGAGATTGCCTCCTGGTCAAGAGACCAACTTCGAGTTCTTGAAAAATTCTTTGCTGAAGAGATATGAGTTGACGGCCTCTGCATATCGTAACAAATTTCGTAATGCTAAAAGAGAGCCGGGAGAAACCATTTCTCAATTCTTTTCAAGAATTAAATCTTATCTGCTGAAATGGCAGAGCTTAGCATCATTTACCCAGACCTATGAAGATTAGAGAGAAATGATGTTGGCTGAACAGCTAAAAGAGTCCATGTCAAAACCTCTCCAAACCTTTCTGACTGAGAATGGTGCGGAAAGAATTGCTGACATATTGAAGCTGGCTGAGAGATTTGATTTGGCACACCCTGAACAGGTGGGTGCCAGGGCAAAGATGCACCTTTCAAAATCCCCTCCCAAATTTACCGAAAAGCCAACAGAACGTAACACACATAGGGAACCTGAATTTCGTAAATGGTAGGTCCAACACACCAAACACTAACAACACCAATCATAGGTACCATCCACAAGATAATCGAAGGGGTGACGGTCGTGGTCAGCAATCGTCAGAGTGGAGGGGCCGGCTTTACTGTAAGTATTGTCGTCTGAATACACATAATACAGCAGACTGCCGAAAGAAACCCCCTCAACTCTGCGCCGCCTGTTTAACTAATGATAAACAGGAAAATACCAGGATGAACTCTCATGATGGGGAGAGACCTCCTGTTGTAGATACCATTCTTTTGAACGGCAAAGAAGTGACCTGCTTGTTTGATACGGGTCTGTTATTCGATGCCTTGGTTTCTACCGAACTCGTTGACCCAACGCAGTACACTGGGGAATTTATAGAGATGCAGACTGCTGCACAGGAGTCTGAGACATTAAGATTACCTCTTGCCAAGGTAAACATTGACTGCAAATATGTAAAAGGAACTATTGTCGCGGGTTGTCTTCCTAACCCAATATTTCCAGTTTTACTAGGATGCAAATATTTGTATCTTGCAGTTCCAAAGACGCCTATGCTAGTTGGGGCCATGGATACCCGGTCATCAACCAAAGCATCAGCAGTATCTGATCCAGAACCCCAGAATCCTTTACCAAAGGACATAAGTGCTGCGCAACAACAGGACTCATCATTAAAGTCCTGCTTCCGGAAGTTGCCTTATGCCCATCAACCTCCTGAAAGAGGAGACTTCTATATGAAGAAAAATTTATTGTACCGGAGAGCAGGGATAGCAGAACGAGAGTATGGCCAACTCGTTGTTCCCTTGCCCTACCGGAAAACTATCCTCCATATGGGACACACATTAGCATATAGTGGCCATATGGGGATAGCGGCAACTTCCCAAAGAATTTCCTGTCATTATTATTGGCCAGGAATGTCGGGGGACATTAAGAGATATGTGCGCTCGTGTCCAGAGTGTCAACGATTTTCACCGAGACACTCAAACCCGCCGGTAACTCTGGGAAACATGCCCATTATGCATGAACCTTTCCAGAGAGTAGCGGTCGACATCATTGGACCTCTGCCTCGGACGAGGAAGAGGAATGCATATATCCTAACATTAGTGGATACCTGCACAATGTGGTCAGAGGCTCTACCGTTACCCAGTATAGATTCAAAACAAGTGGCTAATGCCCTTGTGGCTATTTTTACACGTTTAGGGTTTCCTCACCAAATCCTGACGGACAACGGCTCCCAGTTTCGGGGAAAAGTAATGGAAGAAGTCTTCCGCATTTTTCACACCAACCATATACATACCAGTCCATATCACCCACAATCTAATGGGACTGTTGAAAAATTTAACGGTACCGTCATGACCATTCTGAGGAAGTTGGCCAATACGAAACCGGATATGTGGGATGAGTACCTCCCAGCAGCCCTATTTGCATACAGAGAGGTACCCCACTCATCCACAGGTTTACCTCCAGCAACTCTGTTGTTTGGCCGACCCATAAAAGGGCCTTTGGAAGCTCTTTTGCATTCATGGACTAAAGACTCAGTAGATGAAACTGTAGTCACTGCCTCAAATACGTTGAGGAGCTAAAACAAAAACTTCACCTCGGGTGGGAATTGGCAGCCAATAATCTGAAAAAGGCCCGAGCAAAACAGGCTGCCTGTTATAACAAGAGAGCGAAGGAACGTTCTCTGAACGTGGGAGACAAAGTTTTGCTACTGCTACCCCAGGGGAGAAATAAGTTGGAAATTGTTTGGATGGGACCATACTCAGTAGTGGAGAAGGTTTCCCGAACCAATTATAAGATATCTATTAGAGGAAAGACTCGGGTGTATCATATAAATCTTCTCAGGAAGTATACTGAGGGGAACACCGAGTGCCCCGCAACTCTGTTAGCTATGTCAGTGGCTACAGAAATAGAGGGAGGTGAGAACATGGGAGCAGAATACCCCTTAAAACCACAAGAATCCATTGACGATGTTGTGGTAAATCCTTCCTTAACCCCTGAGCAAAAACAAGCTATTAATCGGGTTCTACTCAAACACAGTAATGTTTTGACGGATAAGCCAGGTTTGACTAATTTGATTGAGTACGATATGAAACTCAAAAGTTCAGAACCTATTCGTCAAAAGCCCTACACTATTCCGTTTGCAAAGGAAACGGCTTTGAGGGAAGAGATACAAACCTTACTCAAAGAAGGTATTATATCTCCATCGGAATCCCCGTATAGTGCAGGAGTTGTCTTGTTACGAAAGCCAAGTGGAGAACATCGCTTGTGTATTGACTACAGGCAACTTAACAGGATTACTGAGTTTCAACCTGAACCCTTACCAGATCAGAAACAACTGTTCGCAAAATTAAGCGGAGCAAAGTTTTTTTTTCAAAGATGGACCTTAGTAAAGGGTACTATCAAATACCAGTAAGGCCTGACATACGTCCATATTTGGGTTTTAGCACGTCTGAAGGACATTACGAGTTCAACGTCGTTCCATTTGGGCTTTGTAATGCTCCTACAGTGTTCACTAGGATGATGAGGAGGCTGCTTGATCCTCTTAAGGATTCCTCCATTTGTCATTTCATGGATGATATCTTGATCGCCTCAAAAACTTTTAATCAGCATGTAGAAACCCTTGACAAAATTCTCACACGTTTAAATGACGTCGGTTTAACCGCAAGACCCTCAAAGTGTCATCTTGCCTTTCCGACCCTAGATTTTTTGGGACACACCATTGGGAACGGATATATGTATCCGGAGAAAAAGAATGTGGAAAAACTTCTTAAGGCACCTAGACCCACTACCAAGAAAGAAGTTAGATCTTTTGTATCACTATGTGGATACTATCAAAAATTTATCAAAGATTTTAATAGCATTGCTGGTCCTTTAACTAATGCTACTAGAAAAGGAGCTCCAGAGAAAATATATGGACACCAGAATGCGAAACAGCATACTGTTTGTTGAAAGATCGGCTTACGAATAAACCTATTTTACAGTTACCTGACATCAGTAAAAAGTTCACATTAAGAACTGACGCGAGTGGAATAGGGTTAGGAGCTACGTTACTTCAGGAAAATAACCAACACCCTGGCAAACTCTTTCCTGTTGCATATGCCAGCAGAAAACTAAATATGGCAGAACAAGCCTATTCGACCATAGAAAAAGAATGTTTAGGTTTAGTTTGGGGAATACAGAAGTTTCAACCCTATCTTTATGGAACTCAGTTTGTAGTACAAAGTGATCACCAACCTTTGTCATTCTTGGCAGCTTCCAACCGATTAAATTCTAGGTTAATGAGGTGGTCGTTATTATTGCAGCCATATACCTTTACTGTCCAGTATATTCCAGGAAAGGAAAACGTGGGTGCAGATTTCTTAAGCAGAATACCAGTGGATGATGAAATGTGTGAGATTGCAAGAAAATAATAATTTGATTTTTAACTCTTTGGGAACTGAAATTTCCTCTATTTAAATTTCGTAACTGAAATTTTCTTTTCCGGGGGCATATGTGGTATAACCAAGGATAATTTCAGTCCGGCAAGAGTTAATTGCAAGTTTTAGTTAAAAGAATTGCGCACGTAAAATAAATATATTTAAACATAGACGCTAAAAGAATAAAAAGGTACGAAGGCGCACATAATTTATGACGTTTTGTGGTGTTACTAGGAGATCTAATTTCGTCACAACACAGAACGATTGCCAGCCATACCATCGGCCTAACACCCACCAAAAAAAATACCATATACAATTTCAGGTGAGATTTATAATGGTAGGGAGTAGCCGAGATCCCCTATAAGCCTTAGCTGTATCCTAAAATATTTTATTGAGATCCTACTATTCTATATTCTACCATTGTATAAATATTCCGTGACTTCATCAACCTTGATACTTGTCCGTTGGACAATTCACTAGTCCTTATCTATTATGACGTTCTTAAAGTTACTATTTCCCGTTAGGACTATTCAATAGCGAACCCTTCTTCCCTCTGTCACTCTTATATTCATTCGGTCTACTTGCGTAAAGATCTTATAGTAAAAACCATTATCCTGTGCCATGTGGTATCATCAGTCGGGTATACATTACATTGCTTATGTTATTATATTATGCAACATATAATTTGAGTAAAAGTCGTCAACTTTGTGGGCATATCGGGTTGGCCTATGTTTTATAGACCAAGTGGTACCTAGGTGTTGATGTGGTCAACATCACACCTGCCGCCTTTACTTCCCATTACTATACCTGGTGTCCGTTAAGGCGAAGTCGACCTGGGTTTTGGGACTCGAACTAATAACTGTCCAATCCGCAGGCGAATGTGTGTCCGCTTAATTATGTCAAGTTTTATATGATCGTGCCATAAATTAGATAGGTATAAACCAACATATTATAATAGGGTGGAGATGTATAATTTTGATTTACTTGTAGAGAAAGACAACATATGAACCTTGATCTTTCTTTCTTTTAACTCTGACAAACACCACAGACACCGCAACACCTCCACCTGCTCCAGATGTGTCGACATAATGCTCAACACAGGGCTGAATGATGTATTCCGCAGGTTCCCGTGCTCCCGTATTCCCGTTTCCTGTATGCCTCCTGTATGCCTGTTTACCTGTGGATTGTGAACCACCATCCATCACTGTTACCTGTGGATCGTGAGCTGTTCCCTTGTGTGATTGGGAACCAGACGGTATAGAATGAACAACCGAGATCTCACGGATGAATGTCGCAGTTAGGCGAGGACTATAACAGTCGCAGTCAGAGCTTTGTACATTCCTCCCAGAGAAGCTGCAGTTGGACACATCCCGTATATCGTAAAGCTGAGTGTTATTGACTATTTGTGAAACTTTGTGGTGTATGATGAATTATTAATTGTTTCTTTTGTTTCTTAATTTAAAATTGTTAAAATTCCTAACAATATTTATCAATACAGTTGTTATTTAGAAACTCCATTTATCGATTTCATCCTATCAAATTTAACTTCTTGGGTAGACTAAAGATTGTTCATTGAAGTTGATTTGAGTTAAATTAACAAAGTTGACTTTGATTGTTTTCTGAATTTCTTCAGGAAATTTCCGGGGATTCACCCTATTCATTTAACTTTCTGTATTTTCCTTCCTTTATTTTCAGCGCCAACTGTGATTGATACCTGTGAAATAATTTAAGAAAGAAGAATACATCACAGATTAAACGTAAGGTTTAATGAAGAAAGAAGAAAAATGAAACGAACAATGACAGAAACCAGCAGCACAGTATATAAAAACCGCATGATGAAACTGAGAAATGCAATTAGAGACGACAAGAAGCAATGTGTAATCAAGTCATGCAACAAAATAGAGCATCTCCAGCAAGAGGGAAGAGATGGAGAAATGTTCATAGAGATCAGAATACTAACGACCTTAAATTAATGTAATAAACGATAAAAATGGCAACGCCTTGACGGAAAGCAAAGAAATATTTGACAGATGGAAGGAGCATTGTGGAGAAATGTACACAGATACACAAAACATGTCAGAGAGAGCCGAATAAATCAAAGAAAAAGAGTCTGAACCTCTATTAGAGGAAGTAGGAATAGCAATACATTACCTGAAATCAGGTAAATCTCCGGGATATGACAATATACCAGCAGAGTTAATCAGGCTGGAGGAGAAGTGTCATTCTGTACCATGCACTATGCGTAAAAATCTGGAACAGTGCTGTTTGGCCCAAAACGTGGAGAAGATCAGTCTATATTCTACTCTCCCCCACCCCCACACCCCCCCCCCCCCCCCCAAAGAAATCTCAAATAACAATCATGGTACTATAGCTCTATAGTCACACCAGCAAAATAGGTCTGCATATCATTCTGAAGAAGAGTGAGAATAAATTTGAATATGAACAACAAGAAACACAAGCGGGTTTAAGAGGTGGCAGAGGAACAAGAGAACAAATTTTCAATATGAGAACCACCCTAGACAGGTGTTGAGAATACAAGGTAGATCTTCATACCTGTTTCATAGACTACAGCAAGGCATTTGACTGTGTGCAAAACCATAAACTGTCGTATATCGTGAGAGGCATGGGATTTCCAAAACATTTAATGGAATCTCTTTACCATGAACAATACCAGCGGTCAGAGTAGCTGGTAAATCATCAGAATTGTTTGAAGTAAAGAAAGGTGTGAGGCAGGGCTGCATTCTCCCCCCCCCCTTTTTTTCCCCCCCCTCTTTTAACATATATGACTTAAGTGTTATTAGAAATGCAATTACGATAAGGCATGTGAGAGCTTTGATTTACTAAAAATTGGAGGTAATCCTATCCCAGAATTCAGATATGCAGATGACACAGTTCTCCTTTCCAACAGTATACAAGGCTTAGAAAAGTTAATTCTAGCTATCAAAGAGCACACAAAATAAGTGAATCTTTTTCTTTAAAAAAAAGTAAATTGAGCACACCAACCACATTTCACAATCAAAAATGAAGAAATAGAAAATGTAACAGATTTCAAATACTTGGGCTCTTTAGTGAACAACAGTGGTGACTGCTCGAAAAAAGTCAGAAGAAGTCTTGCATTAGCAATGCAGAGATTAAGCAGAATAAAAAACCTATGGCAAAGCGCCAGTAAACTGGTTAAAGCAAAAACTTGAAATCATGCATTTTTCGTGTGACAACTTACGGTTGTGGGTCATGGACTCTCACTCTGTCACTGAGGAAAAAGATCGGAGCTTTTGAATTCATTGATTTAGAAACGTTATAGAAAAATTCGTAGAATACCATGGATCAAAAAGAGGAGAAACATAGACATTCTAAATAAATTTGAACATCAGGGAGAACTGGCTCATAAACAGTATGCTGTCCTAAAAGTTTAAGAATTTTGGCCACATGGAGCCTCATGGTAGCTTAGAAAATACGCTAACGGAGGATGCAGTTTGCGGAAGGCGAGGCAGGGGTAGATCAACGCGGATATGGATACATGACATTTAAAAAGCATTGGCATTAAAAGCACAACAGGCCAGAGAGCTGGCTAGGATAAGAGATACTTTCAGGCACGCCCTGAAGAGATCGATGTTCTTTAAAAGATGATAAAAAGGACACTGTTCAACACAATATTCTTACCAACCTTATGCAATCAATGTCAAACGTGGACACTGTCTTCAGAGGAAAGAATAAAAATTGTCACGACAGAAATGAAATGTTTACGTACTATGCTGGGTGTAATGTCGACGAAACGACTAAGGAGTGGTGTTAACAGGAGGACAGTCGTCACAGAACCAATACTAAACTTTATACGCAGACAAAAAAATTAAATGGTTTAGTCATGTAACAAGATTGGCATCAGATAGGGCACCACAGAGCGTAATATTGTACAGATACATCGGTTATAGAGTCAGGGGTCGACCACTCAAAATATGGACAGCAGAAATATCAGAGACACTGACAAGTACATGATAAGAAGCAAACAAAAAGGTCAGTGCAAAAGATCTCATCCTGCCCTCAAGCCGAGAGGCATCCAATGAGTTAAGAAGCGAAGAAGAAAATAAAGAAAGTCTTCAGTGAAGCTACTGTCACTACAACAATTACTACTGCTCTACTACTACTACTACTACTACTACTACTACTACTACTACTACTACTACTACTACTACTACTACTACTACTACTACTACTACTACTACTACTACTACTACTACTACTACTACTACTACTACTACTACTACTACTACTACTACTACTTACTACTACTACTACTACTACTACTACTACTACTACTACTACTACTACTACTACTACTACTACTACTACTACAACTACTACTACTACTACTACTTACTACTACTACTATTGCTGCTACTACTACTACTACCACCACCACCACTACTACTACTACTAGTACTACTGCTACTACTATTGTTAGTATTATTATTACTACTGCTACTACTACTACCGCCATAACCACTACTACTACTTTCACTGCTACGACCACCACCACTACTACCACTACCTCTACTACTGTTATCACTAGTACTACCACCACTACCACCACTACCACCACCACCATGACATCACGCCTTCTACTATGACTAATATTTCTGTTCAGATCACCTTCTCCCCACCCAATGTTTCCTTCTACTCTTAATAATGCAACTATCATCACTACCGTCACCATCACCATAGTCATCACCACCACTACTCTATAAACTTGTTCTCGGCATCTTGGGGATATTTCTTTGGCAGTTTTCTCAAAATATCATTATCCAGTTTCCATAAACATCTTCTTCACAAATACCCCAGTTTAGTGCGACCCTTTTGTGGGAAGAACGACCCCTTCACATGGGTCGCCAAAGAGCATTCGAAAACACAAATTCACTAAAGTTATGAAGTAGCCACGAATGTAATTGTTTGGCTGGTAGGTCACCACAATATGAGGAGCCTGCTTTAATTGGTGGCCGCTGTATGAAAGTTGAGAACCACCAACTGGCGTATCCAAATTTCCGCCTTAATCTCCTTTTAAAAAAATGATTTCTTGCGTTTGATTATTCCGCTTTACGTGCAAAATTAGTTTAATACGACAAGCTTATTCCAATATCTGCCATAATCTGATTCCAAAAGAATGTTTTCTTGTTTGATTATTTAACTTTACAAGAAAAAAATAATTTTTTTAGCGTGTCTCGAGCTTACGACGCTGTTTGTGGCTAAGGGGTTATAAACACAGTCTCTTAAATCCAACATACTGGATTTTAATACCACCGTCGAACCATAAATCAACAAATATCTCCAAGTATGAGTTTCTAGACAACAGGGTGTGTGTGTGTTTCTGTGTGTGTGTGTGTGTGTGTATGTGTGTGTGTGTGTGTGTGTGTGTGTAGATAAAAAGGGAGCGGGGGAATCTATATACAGCCCTAACAAAACATCGGAAATTCGTCTTATTATGGATGTTTTCTTCGAAATCAGAGTGCCTCTTTTTGCCAGTCAAGGAATCATCATTCCCTATACAAATAAGCCTGATTTATAAAACGGTTGTGTACGCAAAATTGGATTTCTGGAACATAACCAACATCCAGGATGGGACAAACAACTAGTACCTTCGGCTGAAGTTTACTGCTAAAGGACGCTTAAAAAAAAAAAAAAAAACGGGTAAACTCATTGTATGGATTTCGACAGAGGTATGAATGTTGAACCGCTCATTAAACAATAGCTACCTACTAAGGGTAAATTTATTTAGTCAAGCCATGTATCAGCCAAAATATATTTGGAGTTGCCATGCAACGTCCTGTAAAGGATATGCACATTAATAGTTCCTAAATATTTAGAAAAAATAGCATCAAATGGAAAATTAGTTGCCAACTCAACTGTCGAAAGCTCACAATGTAGCAGGGGCATGTAATTTTCTAGAAGCTTCTACTGTAATGACCTGTCGAACATATTTTTCCGTGACGCAAAGTGTATAAGGTGAAATCAGTAAGTAAGTCACAAATGGTTATGTGATGTCAGGAAAATGTAGGTGGTAGTTTCTAAAGGTGTCATTCGGTGACAGCAACATCGAACTTTATTTCCCCGTTCGTTAAGTGGCGCTAGTTGTTGCATGCTCATTCGCAACACAGAAACAAAATGACGTCTGTACTTACAGAGTGTACCCTCAAAGAACAACGTGCTGTTATGCGGTTTTTTTTTTGGGGGGGGGGGGGGGGAGGGGGTGGTGAGTTGGGGGTGGAGGGGAGGGCAAAAGGGCTGCCTGCTAAGGACATTCATGAGGTATTGCTTCCTGTCTATGCTGACAAATGTTTATCATGTAAAGCGGTGCATAGCTAGATTTGAAAAAAACAAAAAAAAAAAAACTTTTCCAAGAACGTTCTAAGATTGGCGATGAAGTTGAATCTGGTTGTCCTGTTGAGACTGCAACAGAGGCATCCATGCAGCGGGTGAAGGAGATTATGAAAAAAGCCAGGTGAGTATCGGTTAGCCCTGTAGCAGCTGCAACAGTGTGCTCACATGGTTTCAGCATTAAACATAATGCATGATCTAGTGAAATTTAAGAGGGTGGGCTAAAGTGAGTAACCAGATAATTGACGAACGAACAAACACAAAAAACACCAAAACAAAAAAACAACAACAACAACAGATTTAAACGATTAGGCCTGTCGTTGTAGCATCTCTGTCAGTTCACGGATGAATAAGATGACATGTTGAACAGGATTATTAGATTACTGGGGGCGTAACATGACTGCATTACTACCACACACACACACACACACACACACACACACACACATATGTATATATATATATATATATAATGATGTCATAATTACAAAATTATACTTCTAAAAGACTACTGATTACTCTTCGTTTTCCGATATGTTTTTATTCATACAGCTGTTGTTGATTTGGAATAATAGCAGTTGTAAAAGCAAGTTTTGCATGCCTTGATTATAAGCTTCTAGTGAAAGTCACACATTTACGTGAAGGGTTGTTAAACAGTTATCACAATTGTGAAGGTACGTTTTTTTTTTTTTTTATAAGCCTTTTCAAGTAATAACTTGAGCAGCTCCAAAACAAATAAAAAAAAAAAAAAAACGTTTTTTTTTTTTTATTAATCTGTTATTTGTGGAAAACTGAGATCGCTTTTTTATTGGCTTCATTTCTCGGGGAAGTCAGAATGACACTTGAAGAGAGATCGAATAGCTAAATCAATGAGAAGTGTGATTGCCAGCATTAGCTGGTCTTTGGCAGTCACGGATGGCTTCGATCATCTTCTTTGTAAACTGAAGAGCTGAATGTTTGAAATATCGAGAGTTTCAAAGATAAGATTAGCAAATAAACGTAGAAATGATTTAACTCAGAAAGCGATGATTTGGCAATTAAATTAAACGATCTGTGTCCACACCTTCAGATGTAATGCAAATATGACGCAGTCATTATATTTACTACCTGCCAAATGACGATTATTGAGTAATCTGGTCAATATCACATTGACAGGTTTTCAGTCAGTTGTATATTCTTGCACCCGTTTACGTTTGGTATATCTATAAAATTTCTTTCTCGAGACATATAAAGCCGCAAACTGATTATTGAAAGAGAAAAATTAAGTTACATATTTTCATTTCTAACGTTATTAAAATTTTAACATATAAAAAAGTAAAAGTAAAGTAAAGGACCCTTTTCCACGCCTTTAAGCGTATAAGGCATATAGGGCTAGACCTAAATTTTATAGACCAATCGACGTAAGATGGGTGATGTGGTCAGCATCACGCCGGCCGCCGCTACATACCAGGACTGCACCCGGTACCCACTCAAGGCTGGGTCGACCTGGGAGCCAAGGTCATTTTTGAAAAAAAGTCTGGCTCCTTCAGGGAGCGAATCCTCGACCTTCCGATCCGCGGCGAGCGTCTAGCCGCTCCGCCACAGGGACTCCCAAATTTCAACATGTGCAAGTGAAAATTGGAGAATCGCGAAAGACATGAAACAAAAGTTAGAAGCATTTGAAAACAAAAGTTTGAAGGAAAAAAATGAAAATAAAGTGGGACGAATTTAAAAGGAGTGAAGAAACAAGAGAAATGTCTCGACAGCCACTAGTATCAACAATTAAAAGATAGAGACGATGGCGGTACACTGGACACATCCTGAGGAAAAAAAATAACACCAGCAAATACTCACCAAACAGGCATTGCAGTTGGAAATTAGAGATTAAAGAACCGAGGATGCCAGAGAGAAGTCATAAAACGAACATTGATAAGAGAAGCAATAGCTGCTGGATTGGATTAAATCCATGATATTGCACTCATTGCACAGGAAAGAAAGGAATGGGGGAATAGACTGCGAGCCTATGTGAAGTATAATGGCATAGCAGGATAATGAATGTGTGAGTGTGTGTTCGCACGCGCTCGTGTGTGTGCGCACGCGCTCGTGTGTGTGCATATATATATATATATATATATATATATATATATATATATATATATATATATACGGCGTAATGCTATATATACGGCGTAATGCTGACCACATTTCCCATCCAGTGCCGACTGGTCTGTAAAAATATGGGACGCTCTTCCCATATACCCGATGCGCTTAAGGCGTGAAAAGGGATTTTTACTTTATATATATATAAATACAGAGTGTATCAAGGCACAGATTTGAAACACCTATCTTAGAGAATGACAATAGGTTCCATTTTAAATTAAAATTTTTGTGTCTGAACATAATATTATTAGAAATAGCTTGTAACTCATAAGGACTCCGTACGATTAAGCTGCAGGCGATTTAGCAGCAGACTGCTTTACGCTACAGTAGTCAACCTTCAGGGGCAATGGCAAAAATTTACTATTAAAACCAGAAACAACGAAGAAATGTGACTGCGTGGTCTCGAAGCATGGTGTCTGCCCCGAATGAAATAGGGTCCGGGTTCAATCCCCGGTAAGGGCTGTATTTTTGCTCACGTAAAAAATCCCTTTGCAATTGGAA
Source organism: Candidula unifasciata (assembly GCA_905116865.2). Taxonomy (NCBI): domain Eukaryota; kingdom Metazoa; phylum Mollusca; class Gastropoda; order Stylommatophora; family Geomitridae; genus Candidula; species Candidula unifasciata. The sequence goes on along the minus strand of CAJHNH020000446.1, from coordinate 1,397,327 downwards.
ATCGAAAAGAGTAGCCTAACGGCGCTGCCCGGACAACATTTGGAGTTTAAAATCTACCCAAAGTATATCAGGATCCTCGCCGGTGGTACAGAACCTGTACAGTGTGCTGGGCTTCTTCGGACTTAGACTTGAGTTAGAGGAAGAACGGAACACATATGGGTTACTACCCGTGTGTCTTGATGTTGATTGTTGTTCAAACCTCAAGCTTCTAACATCCTGTATTCTTGCATGTTAACGTGCAAAGGTTATGATATTATGAGGAGCCTTGGTTCACAAACGTTTAAAAACTGGTTTGCCATTTAGGTTCTTTGTGGCATACAAAATTAACACAGCTATCCATGACAGCCACTTCATGACATTACATTATTTCAGTAGACATTATTTGCAGTGCAACTTTGTTAAAGTTCATTTTCAAATGTATTTTCCAATTAGGTCTGAACCGGAGAAAAATTTCAGGATGAAGAAAGAGGACGAGAAAGGTAGAGGGAAAGGAGGAGGAGCAGCAGCAGCAGCTGAAGAAAGAGGAGGAGTAGATAGAAGAAGATAAAGAAGAAGAAGAAGAAGAAGAAGAAGAAGAAGAAGAAGAAGAAGAAGAAGAAGAAGAAGAAGAAGAAGAAGAAGAAGAAGCAGAAGCAGAAGCAGAAGAAGAAAAAGAATAAGAAGAGGAAGAAGAAGAAGAAGAAGAAGAAGAAGAAGAAGAAGAAGAAGAAGAAGAAGAAGAAGAAGAAGAAGAAGAAGAAGAAGAAGAAAAAGAAGAAGAAGAAGAAGAAGAAGAAGAAGAAGAAGAAGAAAGAAAGAAGAAGAAGAAGAAGAAGAAGAAGAAGAAGAAGAAGAAGAAGAAGAAGAAGAAGAAGAAGAAGAAGAAGAAGAAGAAGCAGAAGCAGAAGCAGAAGCAGAAGCAGAAGCAGAAGCAGAAGAAGAAGAAGAAGAAGAAGAAGAAGAAGAAGAAGAAGAAGAAGAAGAAGAAGAAGAAGAAGAAGGAGAAGAAGAAGAAGAAGAAGAAGAAGAAGAAGAAGAAGAAGAAGAAGAAGAAGAAGAAGAAGAAGAAGAAGAAGAAGAAGAAGCAGCTTTAGGTGTAGTGGGAAGAATATGATGACAATAAGACAAGGGTAAAGAGAGAGAGAGAGAGAGAGAGAGAGAGAGAGAGAGAGAGAGAGAGAGAGAGAGAGAGAGACAGAGAGAGGAAATTGAGGAAAAAGACATTTTGACAAGCTTTTTGTACCTTTTACAATAAAGTGTAACAGATTAAAGTGGCAGTGATTGCTGATTGTCAAAATTTCAAAATAAAGCAATTAGGTTATAACCAATCAGGTCCCTTGTCACATTAACCTAACAAATGTGTTTTTCTGCATTTGAAAAAAAAAAGATAAGTGTTTTTGTTTTTTGGTTTGTTTAAATTCCCATACTTTAACAATAAGTAGAAGGATGGCGTAAACATAATTTTTCTACAGTAGCAGTTATTCGCAACGTGTTTTTAAATTACAAAATAAAAAAAATAAAAAAATTTTGTACAGAGAGTTGAAATAGATGGCGTCATCAGCTATACTGACTGCACCGCTGTTTAATCAGTAAAACGGAGAGAGAGAGAGAGAGAGAGAGAGAGAGAGAGAGAGAGAGAGAGAGAGAGAGAGAGAGAGAGAGTGAGAGAGAAAGAGAGAGAGAGAGTTCAGAGCAGCGTAAAAGAGCCAAGGTTCTTACTGATGTTTATAACTGATGATATTACTAATGTTGTCACTAGAAAATCTCCATCAGCCCAACAGAACGAGAGCTGCATAGAACCATAGCTAATCTACGACTTTGTTGTGTAAACACATCAAAATCCTCCTATTCGCCTCAAAGATTAGTGTAGAAAGTACAGCAGTGGGCAAGGAATTAGGGTCTCTAACCTACATGGACACCTTTCGGCATTCCAGAAGAGAGTGGTATATTGTAGTATAGAGACCAGGGATGACATTCATCCTCTCCAGAGCGCAAAATCTATGCATTATTGTAGAGGCCAGGTGTCGCCGGTGTAATATGATTCATCGCTCGACCTGTCATGTTTATTCAACAGGAATCGTGACAGCAATACATTTAGAAATAAGAATGCTGCAGAAACTGCTGGTTCAGAAAAGCAGTGTTATGTCTGCAGGCCTGTCTGAGCTTCCCTCATAGACTAGATCCCCTCAAAAAAGGCTATTGTCTTCTCTGCGAAAATCTTGTTTTCGGATTGCATTTCCTCCTTCTAGAAAAATGAAACCTAATCTTCTTCATTGTGCACTTCTCTACTTCTCTGTCTTTGACACACTGTGGGATGACTGGTTTGGTTGAGCAGTCCAACATTGTGTGATAGCAGAGACAATACTACCGACTACTGAGGGAGCAGATTTAAAAAAAAAAGCCTTTACACTGCTTGAGCAGAGAGGCCTCTTCTGAAAAACTCCTAAATCGTGTGAGCTGAAGCAGTGAAAACTGGCTTAAAAGGTTTAAAATACTTACGAATAATAAACAGAGCAATGAGAAGCAGCCCGATAAAAGAAAACTGATGACTTGGAACCACTTACATTTAGTAGACAGTACAAATCTCTTGCACAGTTTAAAATGCTCAAGAAGCATCTACACCATCTTCTGGAAATATATTCTAAGAATATATTATGAAGGGATAAAACCCGTCTACAGGTATACATAATAGAATGAAAATGCTTGGTTTGAATCCATGGAAAGAAATTATACAGGCATCATAAACAATGAAAGGTAGGCAAAACAATGGAGCAACCGCTTGTTGTAGTAAGCTATGGAACTAAAGTATGTAGCTGGAAAAAAAATATTGACAACATATTGTCAAAAATTAAGGAGTAGAATTATATGAGCAGAAAGTATTGAATGAAACTAGTGTGGCTACAAACCGTAGGACACCATATGAAATAAAATATAGTACACAGATACAGCTTGCGAGATGCTTTAAGAAATATCTATATATAGCCAGTGCTTTACGAGCTGTGGCTTCCAGAACAAACACGATAAATTGTAATAGAGCAGTGGCTGTCAGATGCTCGCCAAATGGAGAACACTAGCTTGTCTAGCTCGGAATTACATTTGTTACATAAGCAAGGCATCCAGACCACTTTCAGATACTTTGCAAATCGACCAGTCTATAGCTTTCAATGTATCTTTTGTAAAATATATCCTCCTGTATCTTCCTCCTCCCCATTATTTTCCCTGTTAGTGCATAAATGTCGACGATTCTTTTGTAGTTCCGATTTAATTTATTGTATGAGAGTGTATAGCACTGTGGGGCGTGTCTGTGAGTATATATCCTTTAACACCCCCGCCCCCTTCCTGCCACCAATCCCACCCAGAAAATGTATAATGTGAGTGAGGGCTTTATCCATATGAGTTAATGACAATTGACACTCTGTTTCGTTTAGCCAGTTCTTCTTTATGGAGCAGAATGCTAAAGAATGACTAAAACGGATGTACACAAGCTATCCACGTTCTACCATATATGTCTATGTAGAATTATCAAAGTTTTCTGGTTATACACAATCTCAAACACTAAACTACTTCAAATAACAAACCAAGAAACTCTAGACGATATGAAAACCAAGAGTAGATGGAAATAGCTTGGCCACGTTGTGAAAATGAATCCTGATATACCTGCAAAAACAGCTCTCACATGGATACCAGAGAGAAAGAGGAAAAAAAGGGGCGCCCAACAACAACATGGAGACGAATGATGGAAAGTGACCTGAGTGAGGCATCTCGAACATGGAAAACTGCACTGGAGATGTAAGTCGTGGACTATCTCGCACTCCTTAAAAAAAGAGAATAGGGGCTTTTGAGCTGAAATGCTATAGAAAGATTCTCAGAAAATGTTGGACAAAGAAGAGGAAAAATACTGACATCTTAAAAGATCTGAACATCAAGGAAGATTTGCTAATAAACAGTATCCTGTCTCAAATGATTAAATAGTTTGGTCATATCAAGCACCACGACGGATTGGAAAAAAATATAGCAGAAGGTATGGTACCAGGAAGGAGGGGCAGGGGCCGACCGACACGAAGATGGACACAGTAAATAAGTGACTCCTTGAGTGAAGTGTTAAAATCTGCTTCAAAGTCGAATTTAAGCTACCACCGCCGCTCCTACATACACAGTTAAAGCATTGCACCAAAACGACGCAAACTTTACTTCAGAGGTCCCAGGCAGTTAGTGCCCTTTTGATATTTCTTCTAGGTAATGACAGTGTGTTGGGAAATGAGCAGGCATATAGACTGGCCGCCCCTTCAGCACCTGATGGTGAATTTATGTGAGCAATTTTTGGGAGCTAGTGAACAGTGCGGGGGCGCAAACAGATTATTACGGTCTGAAGAACAAGGCGCTGCCGCGACTTACCAGGGGATCTGGCTACGCTTAACACTCAAGGAAAGGGCGAGACAGATATACAAGCAGACAGTTGCTGGTACTATCGGAACTGGAGTTCGTTGGCTTCTGAAGTTGGCGACGGAGCGCTTATGGAGGGGGTCCCGAGTGCCGTGATGTTTATCCTTAATTCAACATTCAACATTCACGACACCCGTTTTCATTCTTGGAGCATAATGCATGTTTAAATCATGAAGAAAATATGGAAACGAACAGTCAAAATTAATTATTGGGGGAATAAAATCTCAATGTCAACAAGCGCATAATTGGCGAGCTGAAATCTGAAGCTGAAATTATTTTTTTTTATATTTTTATTTTTTATTTTTTTATCGAGCATGTCCATGTTAAAAAACTAAGAAATTCCGTTTCAGCCATGTGTTTGATTAATCTTTCTGACCTTGTTACCGCATAATTGCTTCCTCTTTGTTATATCGTTGTCATTGTTGTTGCTGCTGTTGTTGTTTTTACCCATTACGGTTACATGTCTGTCCACAATCTCGGCTCGCATATGTTAATCGTGCTTGATACGAATGTCGTTTTGTCCATCATTCAAACCGTCTAAGAGCATATATGTTGGCATAATCTCGCTTCTCTTCATAAGAACCCCGTTCGCCCGACGCACTTGTTTGTCTCTTCTGAAGATTTTCTCATATAACGTTATTATTGTTTTCTACGAGTAACTAGTTGTCACTGTTAGTTAATTTTTTTAACATGTCAATTTAAACTTGTGTTTGTTAATCTGTGCTATGCATTCTCATTATTGCTTTACAAAAGACTACTGCCTATCTTCGAAATAATTCCCAATGGTCTATATTGAAATCGGCTCCCAGATAAGCTATCCTAAACTTGGCACAAGCAAAGTCCCTGGAATTAAAGGTGGCAAGTGTGTTGTGGGCCAAATCCCTCAAGGAGGGCCTATCAATATTTAAAAAAATGAATATAGCATCATATACCCGTTGGTAGGCACACAGCTGATTGAATGACGGCATCTATAGTCGAAGAACACTAAAGACCAGCTTAAAAACAGTTTTTTTCGGAAGGGCACACGGAAGATCGTTTACATTTCCTGCCAACACTTCATTGAGCCAGCTGGTGTAAAAAACAGCGGATACGTCGGTTTTGGTCGTATAATTCACACATATAATGAGATGTCGCTAAAGAGATAACGTGTGGAATCAGACAATATTCAGAAGTAATTTTGAGACAACAATATATGCACTTTGTATATATTCCAACATGTACAATATACTTCTTCACTTGTATGTATAACACACACAAACAGACACACACATACATACAAAGGAGAGTGTGTGTGTGTCTGTATATACATGTATATAAATATATTTTATTTACGTACACACATACACACATACACACATACACACACGCACACAACATGCGTCTTGCCATGTAGGCTGATACAGTAATTTGTATATTATATATCCGATCTTCGTGAAGACTAGAACAGTCTGACTCTTCCATCTCTTACTCCAACTTCCCCCTCCCCTTCCCATCCCTGCTTCTTTTATTTTAATTTTTTTTAATTATTATTTTTTTTATTAACCTCACTGCCCACTTCCATGGCTGCATTCGTGCATCTTCTTCAAATCGACTAATCAATTTTTTTAGGATCACGTACCAGTTTAATTAGCTGCAAGAATAAATCTCTTTAATCGATTCAGCTAATGGATCACTCTCACTAAAGTCACAGAGAGTAATTACGTAGAACAAGAAGTGACTAATCCCCAGAGATGTGTCTTCTAAGAACGGTGGCGAATCGGATTATATTTAATTATATCTGAATTCCACTTGTTAATGAATTTTTTTTACAACTAGCTTTCGAAAATACTAAACTGTAGACCTAACAATCCTAACTGTAGCCGTCTTTTCTACATTTTTAGTACGTCTAATTCTTCTTCTTCTTCTAGTTCTTCTTCTTCTTCTTCTTCTTCTTCTTCTTCTTCTTCTTCTTCTTCTTCTTCTTCTTCTTCTTCTTCTTCTTCTTCTTCTTCTTCTTCTTCTTCTTCTTCTTCTTCTTCTTCTTCTTCTTCTTCTTCTTCTTCTTCTTTCTTTCTTCTTCTTCTTCTTCTTCTTCTTCTTCTTCTTCTTCTTCTTCTTCTTCTTCTTCTTCTTCTTCTTCTTCTTCTTCTTCTTCTTCTTCTTCTTCTTCTTCTTCTTCTTCTTCTTCTTCTTCTTCTTCTTCTTCTTCTTCTTAAACACCGCTACCACTATCAGCGCCATAATTATCAGTACGATTGTCTTCATTTTCTTCTTCTCAGTTTTCTCTAATCCATCTTTATTACCCCCTCTCCCCCCCCCCCCCCTTTTTCATCTCTACTTTTCTTCCTCTCCTCCTCTCCTCCTAAACACCATTTTATCTTCCATACTGCTTTTTCGTCTTCCTTATTTTGAATTGATGCCTTCACCTCTACTTGGCCATCGTTTCTTCTACTTCGTCTTATTCTCGTCTATTCCTTTTATTCTCTCCTCCACAGTTTCTTCTTTACTTCTGTTTCTTTCTCCTCCCTTCTCCATTTTTCTCCTCATCCTCGTCGGCTCAAATTCGTCTTTACTTGACGCCTCATGCACTACTTGCTCTTTAAATGTATCGAGGATTCTTGATGAAAAAGAAATGACAGCAAGAGTGGGGAGAAAGAAGAAGAAAACGACAGACACTTACTGTGTGTGTGTGTGTGTGTAAGTTTATATATATATATATATTCAATTTGTGTGTTAGAACGATCACAAAGAAATAGCAATAATGATCATTGTCAGAATTACAGCACACATTTCTCTTCCTCCATTTGCCCCTTCCCTCTGACCGAAGGCCTCGTGCTCCAAGCTTACTGTCTGTGAAAGGGATACCAGATTATTCGTGCGCGTGGCGTACAGTCCCCTTCGAGTGCCGTTAGCACAACCGGCCTATATAGTATAACTGCGTGAACTTCTACACTATACAATTCACGAAATAGCTTAACATTGGATATTTATGATTGTTACTAGATGCGTGATTAAAATCTCGTGTGCTTTTTTATTCCTAATAAATACTAGTCAGTAACATGATGTAACATAGTTATATATATATATATATATATATATATATATATATATATATATATATATATATATATATATATAGTTAACAGAGAAGCCATTGTGATGTGGCGGTTAGATAATCTCTTCGGAACCGACGATTGTAGGTTCAAATCCGCATCGAGTCGGATAAGTTTGGAAAGAAGACCTTGGCTCACAGGTCAGTCCAGCCTAAAATGGGTAGAATGTAAAGTCATGGGAAGTAAAGGCGAAGGGCGGTATTGACCACATCCTCGCTTTTTGTCAAGTGGTTTATAAAATATAAGTCCATCACTATACGCCCAATATGCATAATGAGGTGACAAATATTTAAAAGCTGCCGATACCCTCCTGTACTCCTTGACCTGTTCAACTTTGTATCCAGTAGCCATAGCCAGCAGCTCAGGAAATATCGTGTGGCGTGGCAAGAGATGCGATGTCTTTTGTGCAGCCGAATGTGAGTCGCATGGCCTCATTTTGTACCCAGTCCAGTATAGTGAAGGATGTAAAAAACAAATACATAAAGAAAGTAATGGACCTTTCCCACGTCTTTCACGCGTACTGGGTAAATAGGGATAGACCTATATTTTAGACCAAACAGCACTCGGTCGGTGATGTAGTTAGCACCACACTGGCCGCCTTTACTTTCCAGGACTGCACCTGGTACCCACTCAAGGCTAGAACTAGGTCATTTTTTTAGAAAAAAATTCTGACCTCCGCAGGCGAGCGTCAAGCCGCTAGACCACGGTGGCTCACTAGTATGATAATATCAAGTTATATATATATATATATATATATACACACACACACATATACACATCAATCTACAAGCATTTTGTTAAAAGCCTCAAAAACGTATACATGTATATACAAAACGTGTGCAAACATAGTGTGCATTAATGCACTGAAATCTGAGTAATGCGAAATCGCATAAGAATAACATTTTGTTAACGTGAGCAAAAATTTGGTCCCACCAAGGTGTGTTATTGCCATTAGTTCTCAGCTAGAACTATTCTTTTAACAAAAGTTAGATTTTTTTTTTCACTTTTTAATTCATGTTAACGAGGTTTTTTACCGAAACCTAAAAATCGTTGCAATAAAGGACTTTCTGCCTCACAGGGGTACGTACTGTGTATATAGTGCTAGATCTTTCTTTGTTGTGTTTTTTAACAAAAGTTTGTGCTCGGTTTGTGATCTGACAACCATGCCATTTTTGTTAGCTTACAAGGTTATTTTAAAGTATGTGTATTCAGAATTAAGTCTAACAGAAATACAATTTACGACTTGTATAAGCAAAGAAGATACACAAAAAATGCTAAAAGAACAAAGCTACGTCAAGTAAGACATTGCTGGCATACTAAAATCAAATAAACATAATTAATACATATGTGTTTGTTTGAAAAACAAATTTGGAAAAAAAGCGAATGTATATATTCAATTGGAAAGACAGTTAAATGGCTATTGTGACCGCTTAGAATAAGAAAAAGAACCGTTAGGGAATTGTCAATGTATACTGAACACATAATTGTTGACTGAAAGACAAGCAGATGTATTTAATTGCCACCACCGATGTCTACAAGCTCCCAAATGAACAATTAATTCTACAGTGAGGTTGTTGTGTCAGACATATTCGTTATAATTGTATAGGATACTTCAGGAGGTTTATTGCTCCGATTTAGTTGTCTATCAGTGCATTATGTAAACTTCCTAAAGTAAATTTTGCTTCATTAAAGTTTCAAATTCAGTAGTTATAGCACAATGAATAGCTGCAGAACAACAAATAGCATGGTGCAGCCGTTTATTATGTGGCGTAAAGTGTGATAGGAGGATGTTTTTTTGTGTGTGTGTGTGTGGGGGGGGGGGGTGGAGAAAAGAGGGGAGAGGGGGAATAACAATGTGGGCATGATTTTCACATTAACTGAAATTAGTAAACTGAAGCAGGTTAGCAAGTTGTTTTTAAATCTGATGTTATCCATGCCAACGCTGTGTTCCAAACGTGCACATAAAGTGGTACAATTATGCCACAATGTATATTTTCATTAACATCGACAGCGCCAAAATAAATGTCATAAATTTGAAATCAGTAGATTTTCGAAAGGAGGTGTTTTGGTCGTTGAATTCTTAGAGCGCAAGAGACAGTTGAACAATTAAAACCATAACTACTGAACATTTCGTATATTTTATATTTTAGAGATAGTTCTGACTGCAAAATAATTACGAAAATTTCTTGGATGTTTCTAAATATTTCAAATGCATCTGTGAGGATGCGTGTGCAACTTACAACTATACATGCGTTAAACCTATAATTCTCCTACAATCGGGTACCGTTGCAAAACAGTTTTTCAATTATTCATTCCTGCGGTGACTGATACTCAGCAGAGGTAAAGATGACAGTCGCATGAGGCGAATGCTGTAGCACTCGCGAACGCTGCTCGCTCTTCACAGCTGGTAAGTTTGTGATATTGTTAAACACAGAAAGAAAGAGATATTATTCCAATAACTATAATCTTGATTGTCAGAGCTATTTTGCTTGACTTTCCCTAGCACAGTATCTAAGTTCATGTGCTACAGATTGCTCAATATTTGTTATTATACTTTTTCAAATCGGCTTGTCTATGTCAGAACTTGAATACATCAGCTGTAAATTGAATCTGCTTGGCTAAACTCAATATCAGAGACAATGGCAAACAACAAGCTACACATCACTTATTGATAGCACCTCAACACTATTTGACTACAGGTTACTAGTTAACCGTCGAGTGCCACAATTTAAACGTGCCATACAGCTGAACGGGACTTCTGGGATTTGTACCGAGGGTTTTATGGTTTGAGTTGTTGCTCACTGAGTCAACACGTGCTTGTAGTTCAGTATGCAATCCTAGAGGGGTTCTGGTTCACTGACTCACCTATTGTTTGATCATATAAAGAGATGCCTGATGGAGAGAGACTACAGTGAAATACAGTTGATCTTCTGTCGTTATTTTCCTCTCCCTCTTTCCATAAGTCGTTCTAACTGTCACAACGTGTTCATTGTTTTAATCTTCTCATATTGCTGCCAAAAAAAAAAAAAAAAAAATAATAACAATTAATAAAAAAGTAAAATAAAATAAATAAATAAATAAATAAATAAATACACAAATAAACTGACCAATGTCTTATTCTGACGTTTAAGATACCTGGTCTTTATTATTCAGGCTTTTGAAACGCATTTGGATAAAATCATTTCAGCTACCCCCAAAAATTATAACCATTTCTTCTGTACATAAATGTATGTGGGGTCTCTGGGTGTGGTGGTGTGGGAGGGAAAGGGGGGGGGGGGGCGCTTGTATAGTATTGTAAAAAGGATATCCACGTTTCTACGTAACTGAGATTTATTGTATACGGGGATCTGAATTTTGTAAACCACAGGTTTCGGTCGTCATTTCCTCTTCTTCTTATTTGCCGTGTTTAGAACAATGCATCTGGAAACGGAGATAGGTCCTCTTGTGCCTACCTCGACGGCGAAGTTTTTACTGTATACGCCTCAACTCTCCTCAGAATGGCCACCAGATTACCATACTTTCAAGCTTGTATAGGTGGTTGTCTTCAATCCACGATTTTTACGGCACGGTCAGCTCTATCGTGATGAGCTGTCGTTTTTCCGCAGAGTGCAGGAACATATCTGGTCTCAGTCGGATCTGTCGGTTTGATTATACGTTCTTTTCGAAACCAGGAAGGCGGGCCGCCAATAACCAGTCCCTGGCACAGGCAAGTATTGATGGAGCGCAAACGACCTTGTGGACTTCACATTGAAAGAATTACATCGGCAGTGAAAGTTACAATGACTAACTAACTAGAACAATATCGACACTGAACGCTATAGTAGCTAACTAACAACAATGACATCAACATTGAGAGCTACAGTTACTTGAAAAAAAAAAATCGGCACAGAAAGCTATAGTGGCAAACTAACAATAGTAAAACCGACACTGAATGATAACGCAACTAATTTACTTGGTGTATTCAGAAAGTAGTGCACCACATTTCTTTTATCAGCAGCTGTTTATTCAAACTGCCTGTAATGTATCTATAGAATAAATGAATACATCATGTAAACATCAATATTCCTCAAAGTAATCATCATTAACGAGTGTAGGGTTTTATGCCAGCGTGAAACAAATACATGCATTCCTAGCTCGTACAAGTTTTTTTTTTTTGTCTGGAGTATGTAGCCATTTATTCGCTGCAATAATAACTCTTTCAACATCGCCAAACCTTGTCCCAAGGAGTGCATCATTTCTTGGATCAAACATGAAAATCAAAGGGTGTGAAACTGGTATTATAGGGCGGATGGTGTCGTACAGTCCAACCCTTTCAGTGATTCCTTCACGTGTTGCCATACTTCTGTAAGGGCATGCATTGAAGTGAAGGAGAAATTAGTCTGCTTGATTCTTGTGTGACCAAACTCTGCGAAAACGTCGAGTGATTTTTTTTTTTTTGGGGGGGGGGGGGGGGGGGGGGGGGGGGGGGGGGGGGGGGGGGGGGGGGGGTCAGTGTCCCAATGTAATCTTGCGAAAGTATTTTTAATCCTCTTGGCATAATGTCCAAAAGAAACACATCTTTCATTCCCAAACGACAGTGATTATGATCTTTCCAGCTGAAGTTGTCTTGCATTATTTTCTTTGTCGTGATTGCCAGTGACCAACTCCAATGACTGTCTTTTTGTGTCAAGTTCAAAACGATGTGCTCAGGTTTTATCATCTGTAAAGATCTTTTTCAAAAAGGTCTCTCCATCAGCACTGAAATGCTTCAGCAGCTCAGCAGAAATCTCTTTTCTTGCAATCGGTAGTCATTTAAGACTTGAAATAACGCATCTTGCACGATCCTTAGAAAATCCGAGAGTTTTAACGATTGCATTTTCACTATCATTGCTGACAAATGTAAGGTCATTTGTTAAATGGTGTGATTTTCCTTATAGTAAAGCAAATGTTTTCAGCGCATTTCAAATTTTCTGTGCTGGTGGCTGTCGCTGGACGCTTACATCGCAACTGATCAAGAAGCTCTGTATCTCCACTTACTGTTTCTTTAATTAAATCTGTGAACAAACGAAACTGACTCTGTTACTGGCGACTGTACATTTGCCATCACATCCCATAAACTCATGTGAATGCTTACAGCGGTTTCCTACACTGTAACGAGAAACGGTATCAACATTTGCTGCTTTATAACGCTAGTTGCTACTAACATCTCCATTTCAGCGGTTTAGTGCGTCCGTATTATTTTACCGGTTGTGGTTAGTACACATAATTGGCATGTGCTTTAGTGTGTAGAATTGCATACTTTTATCGTAATTATTAACTGCGAAAAACGATGTGGTATATTACTTTCCGAACGCCGATCGAACAAGAACATAATCAACTTGCTAAATTTGGTAACTAACTAACCAACACGAATTAAATATACATTGAAAGATATATATATATATATATATATATATACATATATATATATATATATATATATATATATATATATATATATATATATATATATATATATAAAGTAAAGTAGAGATCCCTTTTCACGCCTTTCAGCGCATCGGGCATATGGGCAGAGCGTCATATATTTTTACAGACCATCAGCACTGTGGGTAATGTGGTCTTACGCCGGCTGTCTTTACTTTCCCAGGACAGCCCATCCTGGTACCCATTTTAGGCTGGATCAACCTGCGACGTCCCACGACAAAAATCCACGCAGCCTGCAGTGGGTTTCGATCGCGGTATGCTGGCTTACGAGTCGGACTCGCAACGCCCTAGCCACAGACGCCGCACATATATACACACACATATATACAGCAATAGATGTCATAAACAAATACAGTTAAACAAGAATGCGTTACTAAATAAGTTTTGACTGAAATTAGCCTTCAGCGTCTACATTCGTAATGATTTTTTTTTTAACAGAAACTTATTTGAATTAATTTTGGTGCGCTGAAACAACATTTCAACATGTTGACTGGCTCTACTTTCATGACATGCGTTTGTAGTTTCTTTAATTAGGATTAGTTTATACAGATGACACAATCGCTGAGGGCTACTGAATTAATTGTATACAATGAGCATTGAAAATGTGATTAGAAGTTGATGATCAGTTATAACTACGTTGATTGACATCACCTTTGTGAACCAAATCCTTTCTCGGATAGAATTGTGCTATTGATCAGTGCATATGTCCTTATCAAAAGTAACGTTGTCAGGAATGCCTAGTACGTGTGAGAGCGCTAATAATGTATGTTATATTTGTGGTGAGGTAACATTTATATTACACAATCAGACATAGCTAAAGTGATTAGGAAAGTTCACGTTTTGTATTTTGGTTGCAGCATACGAAATCAAGATAAAAGCTGGGCGCCGCGCCAACAATGTGTATAGAAGTCGTCCGACATGTTGTATTACATTTTTTGATTATTTTGAAGCCCCACCCTTGGGGGCCCTGAATATAGCCGGGCCATAAATAAAAGAGTAAGTAACAAATTTTCAGAATATTGAAGTTCACACCAGAGAATTAAAAAAGGCATATATTATTTGTATTACTATAATTTAAATTCATCACCCCTTCCACCTTTTTCTCCCAACACACACACACACAGTCAATTGGTGATTTACTTTATAATATTTGAAAACAGGTTGTCTAACACAGTAAGAGAAGATGTGTTTAAATTTTTAAGGAAAAAAAAAAACGCTTTCAAAAATGAATTTGTCTAGTGTTTTCGATTCATGTTTAGCCTTTCATTTATTGTTAACGATGGAAACTGAAGAAAGAGAAATGACGTTAGTTACTGGGAATAAACAATTCCTTAAGATGATAAACACAGAAAAGCCAGTAACATGCCAGACAAACACTAATAATATTATACTCATGTACTTTGCAAATACTGGCGTCTCGGAGTTTTAGGGTTACAAACGAGTGAATAAGTGAGAAAAAAAAATAAACAAAAAAAAACATGAAAAAAAAAATAAGGAAGAATAAAGAAGAAGAGGAGGAGAAGGAGGAAAAGGAGAAGGAGAAGAAGAAGAAGAAGAAGAAGAAGATGAAGAAGAAGAAGAAGAAGAAGAAGAAGAAGAAGAAGAAGAAGAAGAAGAAGAAGAAGAAAGAAAAGCCAGGAAGAAGAAGAAGAAGAAAGAAAGAGAAGAAGAAGAAGGACGGAGAAAAGAAGAAGAAGAAGAAGAAGAAGAAGAAAAAGAAGAAGAAGAAGACGAAGGAGGAGGAGGAGGACGACAAGGAAAAAAAACAAGAAGAACAACAAAAAGAAGAAGATGAAAAAAGAAGAAGAAGAAGAAGAAGAAGAAGAAGAAGAAAAGACCCAACCAACACACCACACACCACAACACCAACCCAACCCCCCCCCAACACACCACAAAAAAAAAACCACAAACACCACAACAAAAAGAAGAAAGAAGAAAAGACGAAGAAGAAGAAAGAAAGAAGAAGAAAGAAGAAAAAGGAAGAAGAAAGAAGAAGAAGAAGAAGAAGAAGAAAATGAAGAAGAAGAAAAAGAAGAAAACGACGACGACGACGACTAAGAAGAAGAAGAAGAAGAAGAAGAAGAAGAAGAAGAAGAAGAAGAAGAAGAAGAAGAAGAAGAAGAAGAAGAAGAAGAAGAAGAAGAAGAAGAAGAAGAAGAAGAAGAAGAAGAAGAAGAAGAAGAAGAAGAAGAAGAAGAAGAAGAAGAAGAAGAAGAAAAAGCACCAGGAGAAGAAGGAGGAGAAGGATGAGAAGGAGGACGTGGAGAAAAAGTCTCCTTATCGCAAATTAAAACAATGTTTGTGCATTACTGTACCGCTTAAAAAAAAAATGTTTACTCTTCCAGCCTAGATTAGAAGAAAGAGGGGAAAAAGACAGGACCAATTTCTTGTACAATAAATGGTCAATTTCGCCAACCGAAATAGAATGATTGATGTATTTTTTCATTTAAGAACTAACAGCTCAGTCAGACAAAAATCTATTTTAGGAGACATGACAACTGCAGCAGTCTGTTCGATAAATTTGTCGTCCCCGGTTATTCCGCACTGTCCGAGGCTTATATTGGGATGTGAGGTGATTTCAAAGACAAGAAATAATGCCTCTAAAGGGGACACGAAAAAGTTGAATTGGCACTTGAGAATAATGTACAAGACATTTATATTGAACAACTGGTTACAGTTTCTCCCCGACTTATAACGGAGAGAAGCTGAAGGGACGAAAATAAAGTGGCTGCACAAACGAGCAGAGCTGAGTTGAGTTATGAATAGACATCATGTATAACTCGGGACATTATCCTAAGCGCTCAGTCTCCGTCTTCACCAGCCAGCACAGAGCTCTATTTCCAATGACACCAGTGGCAGTCTGTTGTTAAAGAATATTAGTGTAGGTAGTAAAGTCATCTACAGTTGCTTTACAACCACTACTAAAACAATATGAGTGCACTCTTTAAAAATATAAGTTTTGGTAGTGAAGTGTTTAGCTTGTCTGACAACCGATTCGCTCGTGATTGGATCCAAATCCACATCAAGGCTAGTTAATTTAATTAACATCCCATGTGCACAACGATTAAAATGGGTACTGGAAAACAGTATGTGACGTAAAAAAATAATGATTTTGACAGTCCCTGATCGGTGACGGATTTAAAAACTTATGTAACGATCACACCCCCCCCCCCCTCGCTAGCGTAGTTGGCTAAACCTGACTTCGCGACGACTGGGTAACGAACTAATTGTGGTCCGGGTTCACGCCCGGGGGTAGGCAGAAAAGCCAAATTTCTCAAAGATTTACGGTTTTATTATGGAATCAAGGCCGAAGGGTTGCGATATCCATAATACCGAGCCAAAGGGTTAGGAACTCATGTTTTCTGGATATTTAATAATAATATATATATATATATATATATATATATATATATATATATATATATATATATATATATATATATATATATTACGATCACCATTTACAGACCATAACTCAAGGAACACATGGAGCAGGCACCCACTTAAATCTACAGAAGCGGGCAGAATAATTACAGTCAATTTGCTTGTGTAATCGAAATGATAAGTAAGGTCAATAAGCCTAGTTCCGTGATGAAATTAACAGCGAAAGAAGAGATTATGTGATTATTTCTGCTCATAGGATTCATATTTATACTTCATTACATATTGGTGTATAGTATGCAGCAATACACTTGACGTGATAAATTTAATAAGCCGGTAAAAATAATGTAGGCAACTTAATGAATGTGTACTCATTATTTTTTTTTTTTTTTCGTATTCGTATTTTTTGAAAACATTGTCCTGAATTAAACAAATATGACTTTAAGACCTTTCTTTTACTTCGAAAATAGTTAAGCACACATACAAACGGACTGTTCAATATACATTAGTATATATATATATATATATATATATATATATATATATATATATATATATATATATATATATAAACTAGTGAAGTAATCATACAAAAGTAAGTCCAGGTGATGGCCGATGGAGTTAGTATAATATACAAGACTCAAAGGCGGTAAATGCCTATTTGTTTTATTATTATCCTACGACATCCTAACAATCCTTAAATCCAGGGAATAAGTCTTTAGTTCTGCCTGACTTCGGAGCACGCACAGACAAGATCGAGACAATATAATTATGAATGCATGACTACAACTTATTATCTATAAAGTGCAGTTTAGTTCATTCCGTTTAGCGTTTTTGGTCATGTCTATGCAACATTTTGTCTTCTATACTTTTAAGCATTTCCGACACATACCGTCTTCCATGTCATGATGTCAGACCATCCAGAATCGTTGCTCTCCGTCTCCCTCTGGCTCTTCCAACTGTCCCACCTTCACGATACACTCCAGTTGTAGCCTTTTCATTACAGGAAACATGAAATTGCTAGATTAGAAGATTTTATATATATATATATATATATATATATATATATATATATATATATATATGGTTGTGGTGGAGGTCTGGTTTTAAAAGAGAATGATGACAACGCTATGGATAGATACTTGTTCAATAAAGTTGTCATGCGAGCAGTTATCTCGAAAACAGAATGTACTACACGTATCAGATTTTTTAAAATGGCAATTTGATGGCTTGTCGTACTGGTGGGATAAACTGCCGTTCGCGGTAACCAATGAAAAGTTCAAGGGAGTCAAAAGTAGAAAAGACGTTGAACACTTCAGAATTATAGCATAAGTAACCATATGCAATAGAAATGATCGTTAGTACAGGTAACAACAAGCTGGGAAGTCACAACTGACTATGCCCATTGGTATGAGGTAATTGAGAAATCTACCACATATCGGTTAAGATCCTACTCTATAAGAAGAAGTGCGCTAAGCACATGCAATCAGAAAAAAAGGGGGTGCTGATATCTTATAAGCTTATTTTACACAAACATGTTAGTCAAATTTATAACCGTCACATGATTCATAAACTTCCCTATCATCATAAATCTAATGTCTTGCAGACTGGAGTAGGCAATCATGCCTCTCTAAAGCCCGAGATCAGCATTATATTTGTAAGCATATATATATATATATATATAATCGTGCGATAAATTGAGTTTTTCCGCTATATTGTAATTGCCTCGACTATATTATGCAGTCAGTCCACTGGAGTATTTAGCTCTTTTCAAATTAAATTTGTTGGGTGCCAATTGAAAGGTCAAGTTTATTTCTTATCTAAACAAGTCCGAAGTATCTTGCAAATTAAAGTCTCCCGTCCCTAATCAGTCTGTAGTTTGTATAAGTTTCTTGAATCATTCTTTCCTACCTACTATATATCCATAAAAGCAATGCCCCTGTCTGTATATCATTAAATGCTAGTGCAATAAGGGGCTAATAGTATGTTTCTATGATCCATCAACACTCTAAAGATGATTTCGATAGTATAATACGGAGACGTATTTTCCATAAAACTGAATCTCCATTAATAGCAGAGAGAATTCATTTATGACCGGTGGGACACTGGTGGTCATCCATCACGCGAAAATAAATACTGCATATTGTTCTTGTTTGTTGTATGAAATATTCATTACTGAAAACCAACAGTGAGTATAGTCGCAGTTATGAATGAGACAAGTACAGAGTATAGAATAAGAGGGATACATAGCACAAATTTATAAAAAGCAAAAGAAGGTTTAACTTTAACAAAAGGAAAAGTAAATAAATTGATATCATGTAGCTATCATTTGGATATGCAATTATGCAAGAATGGGTAAAATTACATTATAACCAATCGATCCAACGGCATCTAAAGCGATAAAAGAGGAAACAACATAAAAACAGAAACGTAATGTTACATTATATTAAATACAAAAAGGACAAGAACCAACCACCAACGCTGAGTGCATTTACTAAGGCGTGCTCAACAAAAGAAGAAAATAAAAAGAAGTCGGTACACATCTGATAATCCAAAACAAAATATACTCAGCAGTACGATACTTCGTCACAGGAGCAACACACAATTATTGTAAAATGTTCATGTGAATCGTTCATGAGGCAACATACTGATCTACATCGTATAATATTTAGAACGTCTACAAAAAGCAGGCAGGGCTTTTAAATTTAAAATAGTATAGAAACAATATACGTATACAGTTGATAAAAAAGAAACATTGTGACACTCTACACTGTCTGGACACTGAAAAGGATATAGTGCATGAGTATTAATTACTACAACAAAAAAACGGACGTGTCGTAACTGTATCTGACATAGATCACCGAGTCGTAAGCATCGCTCCAGAGCTCCCGGGTAGTTAGCGTCCTTTCGTCATGCCGGCGTTTTGGGAAACGATCAAGCAGATAGAATTTGCCGGTTGTG
Organism: Candidula unifasciata; assembly: GCA_905116865.2. Lineage (NCBI taxonomy): Eukaryota > Metazoa > Mollusca > Gastropoda > Stylommatophora > Geomitridae > Candidula > Candidula unifasciata. Next base: position 1,378,008 of record CAJHNH020000446.1, on the reverse strand, counting down.
CACCACTTGGTAGTGAATTGGTGTATAACACGTTAGATCTTGTGAGGGCCTTTGGGAACGAATGAACCGTGCGGAGGCACAAGTAGATCATTATGATCTTAGGCGAATGGCGCTGCCAGGAGTTACTAGTGGATCTGGCCGACGCTCAACACTCAAGGGAAAGGCAACACGGATTTACAGTAAAAAAGATACTGCTTTTCATCGGAATTGGAAATTTTCGATTACGCTAAAGATGGGGACGGAGCGCTTATGTGAGTGTCTGAGTGCTGTGATGTTGCTTCTTCATTTAACATTTAACAGGAACAGATATACTTTGGTCAAAGTAAATGTCGGGATCTGCAATATCGCACTAATTAGATGCCTGCTTGAAGGTCCGAAGGATCGAATCCACACTTGTTTGAACGCATCTTTATCTTCCTATAGACCTAGGTTATGAAATACAAGATAATTGAAAATATGGGAAGTATAGGCGACAGGCGTGATGTTGACAACACTACCTTTCAAGTGACAATAGTTCTTATTAAAAAAAAAAAAACTTCTCGCCTCAGTTGCTGATATGTGAATGGTGCGAGAAAAGATCCTTTACTTCACTTACGCGTTAAATGTCACGCCGACATATCATGAAAGGCAAAGAGTATCACCTTTGGGAGAACAGAAGTAAGGTGAGGATCATGTAGTAAATAAGGATCGATCAATAGGACGCTGAGGATAAATATGGAATAATATTCAGAAGCTTTTTTTTTTTACAAAGTTCTCCATTAGACACCCAAAGTAAGTAAATGACACCTTTTCACACCAACTGAAGCACATTTGGCTTTGACTGTTATTAGTATCTTTTCTAATTCATGTGCACGTCTTCAGTAAGTACGGGATCGTGTCATCTGCATATCAAAGTTCTTGTATCAAAGATACTTTTAATGAATGATTAAATATAACACGGGTCTCACTGTTCTACGTCTCTCAATGCATTTTCTGCATGGATGTTAAACAGATATAGGAAGTAACGCAACCCTACCTTACTCAGCTCGGCAATTACAGAGCAACCATGTCTCGCCATTCACTCTGGCATAGAAATTCACTGTTTTTTGTTTACCATACAATTTTGAAAACGTTTAGTACTAAGCTATTGCAACTTCAATCACTTATATTTCAAAGATTAGAAGCAATACCTACTTGGGTCTGAAGTTGTTTAATAGATACACAATATGAGATAAAATTGGCGCAACTTAAAATCCAGATTAAATGTAAGTAAAGAAATAAAGAGAGAAGTAAAGATCCCCTTTCACGCCCTAGGCGCATCGGGCATTTGGGAAGAGCATCCCAATTTTTTTTTCAAACCAATCGGTACTCGGTGGGTAATGTGGTCAGCATTTCGCCGGCCGTCTTTACTTCCACAGAACAGTCATCCTGGTACCCATTTTAGGCTGGGTAAACCTGCGACGCCCGATACCATGATAAAAATCCACGCAGCCAGCAGTGGGTTTCGATCGCGGTACATTGGCATCACGAGTCGGTTTTGCAACGCCTAGGACACGGACGCCGAGCAAAATCCAGATTTAATAAAATACGCTGATGTGATACAATACATTTAGAACATCTTTCAAACCACAAAGAATCGTACGGTAAGTTTTTTGATAACTGGATCAAGTGTACAATAATCTACATGTCTTTTGATCTGCCACATCGCTTGTGCTGAACACTGTCAAAGGCGTTTTGTTGGTCTGTAAAAAAAAAATGAAAATTCACACAAAATTTTCTGCATTTCTTAAAGATGGTTTCTGTAATGACGATTTGCCCCTGATGGAGACCATGAACGCCACCAGAAAGACAGGCTCAACAATTACCTCTCACTGAAAGAAGCGGTATCACAATTAGGACTGCAGACGCTGGGACTGAGGACGAGTGTGACCAGAAGAGCAGCATGTCAAGTGTATGTGTGTGAGTTTGCATGCGCGTGTGTGTGTGTGTGTGTGTGTGTGTGTGTGTGTGTTGTCATCCATCATTGGTTAGGGAAAGCTTAAATTCACTTCAAAGTGATTGCTATAACTGACATTTGTTTCCAAGCCAACTCGGCATCAAGTGAGTTCTAGGAAATATATGAAATACAACAGACTGGAATGGCATTTACGACATCATACAATAAACATAAATATTCGTCTATACAAATAAAGCAGTAACATCTTATGGCCTAAGCACTTCTCTTCTTCTTCACTTTTTCTTTTACAGCTTTTACCATTAAAAATTATCAAGGTGAAAATTAATCTTTGTGCGTTAAAAAACCTTCATCGTATGTTGATGTTGAAAAGGACAATCAATACATTAGGGTCACTTGATCAGTTGATTCAGAGATGTTGGTTTTCAAACAGTCTATATATTTGTGCCTGTTTTTGTAGATATTTTCATTGTAAATATTACACACACACACACACACACACACACACACACACACACACACGCACGTATATATATATAAATGATTATATTCCTCTTCGTTGTTCTCAGTTGCATATTATCAGTAATTTTTAATATAATTGAATGTCCGTCAGAACAAGAAAAGGGAGGTGGCCTGGGGGAGGGAGGTGGGAGACGTGAAATACATGTTAAACGACCTTCTTCTTCTTCTTCTTCTTCTTCTTCTTCTTCTTCTTCTTCTTCTTCTTCTTCTTCTTCTTCTTCTTCTTCTTCTTCTTCTTCTTCTCTTCTTCTTCTTCTTCTTCTTCTTCTTCTTCTTCTTCTTCTTCTTCTTCTTCTTCTTCTTCTTCTTCTTCTTCTTCTTCTTCTTCTTCTTCTTCTTCTTCTTCTTCTTCTTTTTCTTTTTCTTGTTCTTCTTCTTCTCTCTCTTCTTCTCCAAATTCTTCTTTTTCTTCTTCTACTACTTCATTTCCTTTTCTTTTTCTTCTGCTTTTTCTTCTTCTTTTCCACCATTTATCTCAGGAAGGTGTTCCGGGAGATTTAAGGATAGTTTGTGTGCTTTTCCCAAAGCATTCATTGTATAAGTTGGTGTTAATTCTCTTACGTTGCTCCTGATGATGTCGCTCCATTGCTTGTGTTGTCTTTCCTTTGCTCTGTATTCATTATATTTCTTCAGCGTGGCTCTCTGTGGTAGTTTGTGCCAGGGCATTTTCTTCAGGTGGCCAAACCATCTCATTTTGTGTTCCCTAATGAAATGTATGACTTGTTTCAGTCCTAGTCTTATTTGAATTTCTTCATTCCTGATTTCATCTCTTCTTTTCATATGGCAGCTATCCTAAGAAATCTCAGTTCTGCTGTTACGATCTTCCACTCATTAGTTTGTTAAACGACTGAATAAGATAAACGTGTGACTAAATTAACACAGTTCTTAATAATGTATCTCCACGTACAATTATTATAACAAAGACTCTGGGAAGTTCCTTAGGGCCTTAGACAGTTTATAGAAGGGTGTTAACAAATTGGAATTAACCCACACTTTATTTATTTCTATTTCTTTTTATTGTAAGTCTCACTTCCCAATCTTTGCCAGCAATTGCGAGCTTTCCCCTCAAATGTTCCACAGCGCCCTTGGCTCCTTAGTAGCGATCCAAGTTTGTTAGCTGCATTAGACATTGCTAAAGGCCAGAGGCACACGAACACGGAAAGCTAACTCTGAAAGTTTGGGAGGGTAAATATGCGTGATTGGAATGCTTGTATAGAAAGTCAGCTCATGCAAAGAATATATTCTACATATTTAGAGAACGAGGTCGGTGTTTGTAGCGGCAGGCAATGTAAAAAAAAAGTAAACGTGAACATGTAGCAATCAACATCGTTACGTGTCCTGCCTCATGAGTTTTTATTGCTGGAACTATTTTGTCTTTCGGGGACGATAGTGCTAGGCTGTGATCTGTGGAGACTATATGCATTCAACTGGGCTAAAGTGAAAATCAATAGATCAGTTTGAGAAAACAAAGTCGCTCTACAGACTCCTTGATAACTATAGGGTTGGCATTCTTAAGTTTGGTTGCAGTGTCGTCACCTCTTCAGTTTTTCTTGATTTTGAATAATTATAAAACTTTTTCACTTGATTGCAAAGTAGTGCATTTCTTTTTCACATTAATGCAGTATTTCCAAAACTTTTCTAAGTCGCGGCGCAGTTTTTCAATTAACATTTTTCCACAGTGCCCTAGCCTAAGTAAAAGCATGACTATTCCAATGTAAATAAAAAAAAAAAAAAACTTTTGTATCTTCGAATATTTCGCGCGCCTTTGTGAAGAGGTCGCGGTTCTCCTGGGCGTCGCGGCGCACAGTTTGGGAATGACTGCATTATTGCATTTTATTTCTGTGGTTGAGAAAGTGTCTTAGAAAACATAGGAGTTAAGCAGGGATGCATACTATCAGCGATTCTCTGTGTTCAGCCTGACCATTGACAGGTAGATAGATTGGTAGATAGATAGACAGGTAGATATAGATAGATAGATAGATAGATAGATAGATAGATAGATAGATAGATAGATAGATAGATAGATAGATAGATAGATAGATAGATAGATAGATAGATAGATAGATAGATAGATAGATAGATAGATAGATAGATAGATAGATAGATAGATAGATAGATAGATAGATAGATAGATAGATAGATAGATAGATAGATAGATAGATAGATAGATAGATAGATAGATAGATAGATAGATAGATAGATAGATAGATAGATAGATAGATAGATAGATAGATAGATAGATAGATAGATAGATAGATAGATAGATAGATAGATAGATAGATAGATAGATAGATAGATAGATAGATAGATAGATAGATAGATAGATAGATAGATAGATAGATAGATAGATAGATAGATAGATAGATAGATAGATAGATAGATAGATAGATAGATAGATAGATTAGATAGATAGATAGATAGTAAGATAGACAGACAGACAGACAGACAGACAGACAGACAGACAGACAGACAGACAGACAGACAGACAGACAGACAGACAGACAGACAGACAGACAGACAGACAGACAGACAGACAGAGATAGATAGATAGATAGATAGATAGATAGATAGATAGATAGATAGATAGATAGATAGATAGATAGATAGATAGATAGATAGATAGAATAGATAGATAGATAGATAGATAGATAGATAGATAGATAGATAGATAGATAGATAGATAGATAGATAGATAGATAGATAGATAGATAGATAGATAGATAGATAGATAGATAGATAGATAGATAGATAGATAGATAGATAGATAGATAGATAGATAGATAGATAGATAGATAGATAGATAGATAGATAGATAGATAGATAGATAGATAGATAGATAGATAGATAGATAGATAGATAGATAGATAGATAGATAGATAGATAGATAGATAGATAGATAGATAGATAGATAGATAGATAGATAGATAGATAGATAGATAGATAGATAGATAGATAGATAGATAGATAGATAGATAGATAGATAGATAGATAGATAGATAGATAGATAGATAGATAGATAGATAGATAGATAGATAGATAGATAGATAGATAGATAGATAGATAGATAGATAGATAGATAGATAGATAGATAGATAGATAGATAGATAGATAGATTAGATAGACAGTGAAGACAGACAAGTGGGATTTTTCTTCTGTGTTCAAACATATGTTAGATATTATGAAGCTAGCCCGTTTTCTTTCTTGCTTGACTTCATTCATGTCTTTGGCTAGAGAACAACATTGTTACATTTGATCCTGAAAGTTTGACTTATCTTAGAAACAGTTCTAAGTGTTTCTGGTCAGATACCTCAAACATGGCCAATCTTATGATATGCTGGCTTTCTTTTTATGTCTCCATCGCCGCGGATAGTCAGAAAACCGCGGCAGATAGATGAATGTGGTGTCAATTTGCAAAGTCCCGGTCACACGACAGATAGATGAATATTGTGTCAATTTCAGGGTCACACAACAAGGTAGTGAGAATCTATCGTGACCTAATGGTTGTGAAGCTAACACTGAATTTAATCAATGTTTAGAGATTGAAACAGTTTCATGAAAAAGTTTGCCATAACCATCTCATTGGAGCTGCGTTGGTGTAGTTGTTACATTCCTTGCCTACCGGTTCGGTGATTATGGTATTAAATCTCCAACCAGGAACAGTTTCAAAATTAACTCGGGGTCCCACTTGTCATCGTCATGCTCTCCATAGATCTCGGTTCTTTGTATTATGATTAAGTTCTACTGATGATAGTCCACATTTAATCGCTTCAGTCCTTCAAGCATCGCCTCTATTGGCTTGCATCAGCCTATTCTACCATTGAACGTTTCAGTCGTCATGGTGTTCCCCTTTAAGAACATAGTTTCCCGACTATTAACCCGTGGTCGCATCCTATTTTATCATGGATTTTCCAATCTCAACGAATGACCTGCCATTGTTTATATATTTCGCCACAAAACGCCTCTCTTCTCATTATGTCATCTAAGAACACTGACTGCTTCTCTTTTATTGTTGTCTATAGTTTTCTAATTGTATTAGCCATTTCCAGACATTCGATGTTTTTTAATTTTTCTATTTTTTTTTTTTTAGCCATTTCCAGACAGTCGATGTCAGTTTGTCTGTCCACGCTTTTCTCTGCATGCAACTCAGAAACAACATCTCTACCGCCTCCAAGTTCTTCCTAACTGTGTCATTCAAAGAATTACTGCCATGCATCAATATTACATTCATATACTCCTTTTCTTATGTCTAAGTAGAGACCTTTGCATAAAATTGATTTATCCGTTAAAATGCCACCTTGGCCTGGCATATCCTTCTCTTTATCCAAGGAACAGTTTTGGAACAATATTTAGATCCCACGTCTGCCAGGAAATAATTTAACACACGTTAACCGATAGAAAATCATGCCCATATAGCAAAGCAGAAGCAGAGGTAGCAGCGAAAAATCAGCTCATCCAAATATTGTATAACATAACCAAGGTACTTAACGAAAATATGGTATCGCACAATTTTTTTCCCTCCGAAATCAAAGAATAGAAAAATATTACAGTACAGAAAAGAAATGGGGAAGGTAGAGAGATTTTTACAACTGTCCAAATCCACACCCACCTGTATCTGCTGATATAACTGAGGCTAAAATGACACTTTAGGTCAGCTAATAGCCATTTTCTGAGGTGACCGATAGGGAGCCTTTAAAGCTGAAAAAGAAAACAGATCGCCTAGAAGTCGTGAGATTTGCTCAGAAATGCTGAAAGGAGACCGAAACGCCACAACTGTTGTGCAAGAAGTTTCACAAAATCTGAACAATGGAAAAATTCCACGTCAGTGCAGGAATAGTACTATCGTCAAACTACCTAAGAAAGCATATTTAGGAAACTGTAATAACTGGAGATGTATCACACAACTATCAGTAACAAGTTAAAAGAAAAAAATTTGATTATTATTACGAGTACGGCTCAAGAACTTGATGGTAACATTAGGCAAAAGGGAGTAAAGCATAAAGCATGCATTTACGTACTTTCACACTTCATAAAATAATTGAAAAAAGTAATGAATTGAAAAGTGTATACGGTCATAGTTGAGCTTGAAATTGGCTTCAATAGACTGCACAATCTAAGCATTATAGGCAAAGTTACGTCACTATCACATACCATTGTGACTAGTAAATGTGATCATAGCAATTTACTTCAATACAAGAAAGTCTGAGAATATTCCTACTACAGAAGTAGGATTCTAGGATTCAGCTATTTGCTTCATTTTAATTAATTGTTACTGTAGTATGCACCTGATGAGATACAGCGAAATATGCCAGGCAATAAATTGTGCAGTCTATTGTTTGTGTCTTCTTTGTTCAAATACTACAGAAGTTACTTTTTTTTTCCTCAGCACAGGAGTTAGGCCATTTCTGTACTTTGTCTTTTTTTCCATGACCTGAGTTTTGCGTGTGCATCCGTTTTACATATTTTGATTTTTGGTAAGCAGACTGGTGGTTCCTTAACTCTCCTGCATGTGCACTCAGACTTTAAAGGAAGCTCCGAATTAGCCTACTCTGCTTTTTGGGAAGCCAGTAGATGTATTCTGGTGTTCCCCGCAATGGGACCCAGGAACCCACACGGGAAAGTAGAAGGAAGTAAACACTAACCTAAGAAAAACTACATCATCAGTTCGTACTAATCCCAACATTCATTACATTTCGCACTCACCACCTACAAGAATTACATGAAGAGATTTCATCAACTTTTAGATGTTATTATCCCCAGACTAAGACGCCATTACATTTTAATCCCTAGTGAACTCATTCATTCCTGAATGTGTCCCTTCTTTAATACAAGAAGACCAACTATATCATTTCAATGATACCATTCTTGCTTCTAGTGACGACATAGCCAGATTCATACACACAGATTAGTTCACATGAACTGTCCTTTATAAAATGTGTCTTAACAAAAAGAAATTAAAAGCAGAAGAAGAAAAGACCAGCCGAATACTTTCGATCAGGCTATTGTGAATTCTATCGATCAGTTGTAGAAAACAGCGTCGCTTTCCAGACACCTCGATAACTAAAGGGTGGACATTCTTTCGTTTGGTTGCAGTGTCGCCACCTCTTGAGTTTATCGTGATTTTAAATATGTATAATACCTATTCATTTCATCGAAAACTCATTTCGTGCATTGTCGTGACTAAGAAAGTTTCTTTGGAAACACAGGAGTGACACAGGGATGCTTACTGTCACCGTGTTTAAAGAACCTTAGCATTGACAGGCTGACAAGGGAAGTTACAAGAGAGAGGAACTGTGCCGTTTTGTGCCAGTGGCGACAAGAAGAAGATATGGGTTACAGGAAATTAACCATACAGGACGGTTTATACAGATATGGAACCAGAAACATATATGTTATAAGCCTAATGGCGTGGAAACAAGTCAGTTATAGGTTTACAACTATTTATAAAAATACTATAGCACAATAGCAAAGGATTTAGCGATATTTGCTAGAGGTGTTATGCTCTAAGAGGGAATACAAGGATGAAGAAGAAAATGAAGGCGAGTTACCGAACATAAAAAGTGATGTTCATTTTGACGACTCGGTCGAATGTACAGAAATGAAATCCCTTGGTTTCATTGGCTGCATTTTTTATAAACGATACTTATTTTTTGTTTTTGAAATGTATTGTCATTCTCCTTGTATAGTTTACTCTCTATGATGTGAAATTCACAATTTCCTTTCTTTCAATTAATGTCAGACCTTTTATAAAAGTGAGTTTTTTTTTTTAAATTTATTGTCATTTTCCTTGTATGGTTTACTCTCTACGATGAGAAGTTTACAATTTCCTTTCTTTTGATAGCCCTAAGAATTGTTATAAAAGTTAGATTTTTTTGATTTTTTTAATTATTGTTATTCTCCTTGTTTTAAAAGTAAGCGCTTGCCTTGGGTTTACACTTCCAATGGTAAATGAGATCAACAAGACGCTTTTCAAAAGTCATGCTCTCACACTTGAACAATAATCTCGAAAACTCCACCACAGATCAACTCGACACTTTGCGAATGGTCAAAGAATCCATATGTCCTTATGAAGATACCGTTTTCACTTGCACCGATGCTATTTTTTTTTTTTTTTAATCAGCGAATTTCTTTCGTCTTTGACTAATAATGTGGGTATCCCTTATATATATATATATATATATTATATATATATATATATATATATATATATGTGTGTGTGTGTGTGTGTGTGTGTGTGTGTGTGTGTCTGTGGCTTAGGCGTTGCGAGTCCAACGTACCGCGATCGAAACCCACTGCTGGCTGCGTGGATTTTCATAATGGTATGGGGCATCGCAGGTCGACCCAGCCTAAAATGGGTACCAGGACAGCTGTCCTGGGGAAGTAAAGACGGCCGGCGTAATGCTGACCACATTACCCACCCAGTGCCGATTGGTCTGTAAAAATATGGGACGCTCTTCCCGTATACCCAATGCGCCTAAACCGTGAAAAGGGATCTTTACTTTATATATATATATATATATATATATATATATATATATATATATATATATATATATATATATATATATATATATATATATATATATATATATCATCATTATCATCATCAGGTGCCTTGCCGACTCGCGTAGGCGATCATGCTTCTCAATAATCTGCGATCTCCTGCAGCATGTATCAGTCGTGTGCCGACACACCTCCATGCCATGCAACAAGACTGTCAAGCATCTTCTCTCGTTGTCTTCCTCTATCTATCCTTCCACATATTTTTCCAGTGGTCACAACATGTTCTATTTTCCCTCTTCTCATAACATGGCCGAAAAATGATGACTGTCGCCTTCTGATGTCTGTGATAAGGTGTCTTCGGGCTCCCGCCTCTTTCAAAACCCCTTGGCTGCTCTTTTTGGCTGTCCAATGTATTCTAAGCATTCTTCTGTAAAACCACATCTCCGAGGCCTCAATAAATTGTTTGGCCTGCCTACCGATTATCCAGGATTCACAGCCATATGTTAAAACTGGATGTATGTGGCAAGCAAGAATTATTTTTCTAACACTCAATGACAATGATATATTGCACAAGATGTTTTTCATTTTATAAAATGCAGTTTTTGCCTGTCCTATTCTGTTTCTTATCTCAGTTATGCATCTTCCACCTGATGTTATCCATGTGCCCAGATACTTAAATTTTTGTACTTGTCCTAAAATAACACCATCACCTTTTATTACACACTTAGGAATAATTCGTTTCTTTGATACCACCATTACTTCTGTCTTCCCATTATTCAAACTGAGGCCCATTCATCCACTTTCTAACACCACAAAGTCTATCATTTCCTGTAGTTCTTTCTGACTTGTTGCTATCAAGACTGTGTCATCAGCATAACGTAAATTGTTTATATTGTTATCACCAACCACAATTCCAGGCATACCAATTAAAGCTCTCATTATATATTCACTGTATATTGAAAACAAATCAGGTGACAGTACACATCCTTGTCGTACGCCCCTCTTTATGCTTTGAAATGTTCCTTAACAGTTGTTAACTTTTATAGCTGCTGTTTGCCACCAATACATATTCTTTATTATTCGTAGATCTTTCCAATCAATGTTTAATTTTTCTAACAGTTTGATTACTTCTGCATGCTTCACACAGTCAAATGCTTTTGTATAGTCTATGAAGCATACGTACAAATCAGTCTTTACTTCTATAGCTCTTTCTGACAATGTCCTTGTGATGTATATGGCATTGTTTGTACCTTTTCCTTCTACAAATCCACATTGTTCATCGCTGATTTCTGGTTTAATTTTGTTTCTCATTCTTCTCATAATTTTTCTCAGTAAAATCTTAGTCATGTGACTCATAAGACTTATTGTGCGATGGTCTTCACATTTTATAGTGCCTGGTTTCTTAGGCAGAGTTATAAATATGGATTTTAAAAGGTCATTTGGAATATACCCACTATTAAAAATATCATTTAAAAGTTTAGTTATTATTTCAATTCCAAAATCTCCCAGTGCTTCGATTTCTTCCAGTGAGATGTTGTCTGGCCCGGGTGCTTTTCCTTTCTTCATATGATGTATTGCATCCTCAACTTCTGCAGTCATTATTGGTGGACCATCATTGTTGGTCTGCAGTTCTACATTTGGTCTATTATCATCGTACAATTCCCCTATATACTCTGTCCATCTGTTAATTATATTACTATGTCCCATTATTCAGTCACCATCTTTTGATTTCAAACATCCAGTGCTGTTACGTGTCATCTTTCCTGTTAACATATTTATCTTTTGGTATATGGAATGTGAGTCTTTCCTGTTGTTTTTACCAATCTTTGTACACATTTGAATCAGCCAGGCATCTTTAGCCACTTTGCATTTGTTCACTATTTCTTTTTGTATTCTAGAGTTTTCTTCTTTATCATCCTTTTTCTTCCTTCTTTCATTCATCAACTGCAGAATTTCGGTTGACATCCATTTCTTTTTTACTCTATGGGTTGGTGGGATTGTCTCTTTAGATGTCTGCTGAATTGACTCACGCAACATATCCCACTGTTCATCAATAGTCTGTATAATTTCCATTGCATTATACCGGTTTTGTATAGTGACATTGTACTGGTCCTTAATTTCTTTATCCGTTCTAAGAATTCCAAAATGTAACTTGATGTTCTGTGGTGTTTTTCTAATGTTCTTTAGTTTTATTCTAATTTTTCCTACAACTGGAACACGGTCACTAAAGCAGTCTGCTCCAGGTCTAGTTTTTGCTCCAACTAAGCTGCTCCTGAATCTTCTTGAAATCAAAATATAATCAATCTGATTGCGAACATTATCACCAGGATTTTTCCAAGTCCACAATCTTCGAGGATGGTTTTTAAACCAGGTGTTACCTATTATCATGCTGCGTGACTCAGCCCATGCTGTTAATCTGTCACCTCTCACATTCTTTTCTCATAGGCCTTAGACACCCGTTATTCCGTACACTTTTTCACTTCCTATTTTCGCGCTGAAATCTCCAAGTACCATTGTTACTTCATAATTTTTGCATTAATCAACAGCCATGTCTAACTCGTCATAAAATGCGTCAATATCTTCCTCTGAACTATCTGCTGTTGGGGCATAAATCTGTACTAAGTTGTGATGTCAAATGGTCTGCCGCGAAGTTTTACTAATAGTACTCTATCTGATATTGTCCAAAATCCTTTCACACTTTTTGAGTTTTTTTGATCCAAAATAATACTAACTCCCTTACTATATTCCTTCCCACCCGAATAAATAATTGTGTACTGATCTGAATACTTTTCATCTGCTCCTGGTCATCGCATTTCACTAATTCCTAATATGTTGATGTTCATTCTTTTCATTTCCATCTTGATGTTACTCAATGTAATATGCTCTGCTATGGGCATGTGTTGTTAAGCCATATTGCTTTCAGACGAACAGTACGTTGTAACGACACAGCATTAACGAATATTGAGTTGTGTGCTTTTATTCGTTGAATTACCATGTATCGCATGCATACATTCTCGCGTCCTTGTGCTCGTCTTTCTTGGCTGATTCTGGCGACCTGGTCAGACTTCTCGCACACTACATGAATCCATCAGCTTCTCTTGAATCATCCAACCATTCTTTACAAACCCTGGTACTTGACATTAAGACATGTGGAAAACATTCAATCCTCCTTTCGAAATATAACACTCGTTTCACAATTCGTTCAATCTTCTCAGGCGTCCACGCATGCGACCTCACTCAGCCAGGTCCGAACTTCAACTGTCTTACTCCTGTCTCTCGGTTCACGTCTTCCGTTCACATCTCATGCTTTTCTTGTGTCCCTCACTTCGCTCACCATGAGATACACGAGACCCACTTATCCCGTTTTTCTTTTCTATCACTGGTCCTCCGACATTGTCCTCCCCATCGGGAACTCTAGGATTTCCCAGGGAATTCACAACATTACACTCAACTTTCCGTTTTGTACGAGTGTTCTGACATTCCATACCAATGTTCATGATGTTTCTACCTTTTACTTTTCGACAGTAGCTGGATGACGGTCGGGTATCACCCGTAGAACATGATGCTCCCTACCTAACGAGGTGATTCCACAGAAATCCCCATTCACGTCGTTTTCTGAATATGTATTATTTTGAGGCATGATTTTCTTGGGATAGTACAGCGGTGGTTTCCCCTTGACTTTCGCCGGTTTGAATATGGTTTGACTCCAATAGCCTTTGTTTAAAGAGACTTAACCCTGCAAGGCAGCAGGAGGGTGAGGTTATGGCGCCTCTTACCCGCCAATGGCCATGTCGTAGAGTTTTGAGGTATTTTTTTTGAGTTAGCTGACCCACCAACTAACTCGCCTCCTCTCAATGACCATCACCTATTTTGGTCCACGGCCACTTATTCAATCTATGCGTGGCTAACCTCTATACCTACAGGCCTTTCCACCATCCGCCACCTGGTGGACACACCTAGTAGTAGGACAGGCTCCTACCCGAGGATATATATCTATATATATATATATATATATATATATATATATATATATATATATATATATATATATATATACACACACACACACCTATTAACACATTTCATTAACCTGAAGATATGAAACCAGAAGTGTTGTAGAATATTTTGGAAATCAACAAGGTTTTTTTGAAACCTGATCTCACATATAATGAAAAATACGCTGCTCACATGAGACTAATGCTGGAGATGACAACTGGAGAGTGAAAAGCCCATGAAACGCGTACAGTCTGACGTGTTCAAAGATTCCTGTTACTCAGCTTACTCAGATTTATGAAAACAAGCTGATTGTTTAACTTGAATCGGTGTCTGCTTTTTTTTTAAAAACCGTAAAAAAGTAAAGTAAAAAGAACCTTTCCCACGTCTTTAGGCCTATAGGGCATATGTGGATAGGCCTGTATTTTATAGATCAATCGGCACAAGATGGATGATGTGGTCAGCATCACGCCGGCCGCCTTTTTTGCCTGGTACTACACCTGGTACCCACTCAAGGCTGGATCGACCTGAGAGTCAAGGCCATTTTTTTTTTTAAAAGTCTGGCGAACCCACGACCTTCCTATCCGAACGAGAGCGTCTAGCAGCTACGCAACGGCGACTTCCCTGACACTTATATGGTTAGTTGCGTATCCTTTACAGGACGTTGCAGAACCCCAGCAGCCCCTGGCTGTTGTGTGGCTTCTCTAGGCAAATTTACGTCCAGTAGTTTGCCATTGCTTCTGGGCGGTCGGTCCCCTGATACTACTGTCGAAACCAGTGCAAGGCGCATGGCCCGCAGCTGGGATCGAACCCGGCACCCCCGCATTACGAAGCGTTCTCATCGACTTAGCCACAGAGCCGACGACACTTATATAGCCAACCAAAAAAAAAAAAAAAAACCGGTTCAAAATCAAACGATCCAGCAGCCATTTAGAAAATAAGAAATCACTAAAAGAATAAATGACAAATAGTGTCTTCATCTTCATCTTACTGAGCACTCAGATCCCCATATAAATGTCTCTAATTAAAGCAAGATATAATACGTTCACTAACAGTTTTTGATGAAATGGAGTTGGCAGATCAGAGATTGATGTGAGTGTTGAATTAAACACATATATCAGTAGGGATGGATGAAAAGAACAAGCTTAAAAAATTTAGAACCGAGATGGGCTTAACGAAATTACCTTAAAAATGTGGACAAAAATTACTTAATGAACAACAAATCAGGCGAACACAAGACAAACTTAAGAAAACAACCATCAGTGCTCTTAGTTCACTTATAATTTGCCTTTTTTTAGATGATAAGGAAACCAAGTTTCTTTTAACGTTATCTCGTTTTGGCTAGTGCAGCTACCTCGAAAAGTTTACTGCGATCTACCTGATCTTAAATGGGTAGCTGGCAATATTCAGGGAAGTAAAGGTGACCGGCGTAATGTTGACCACAGCACCCACCGAGAAGAAATTAAGTATAAAGAAAATTGATACTGGTATCATAAGCCCAATGTGCCACTGACGTAATTGGTTTTTTGGCTTTTACTTTTTCCTCTACTACAAACTGTAGTTTGACAAAAATGTGATTTCCCCCCCCCCCCCCCCCCCACACCCCACCCCTCACCCAAAACACATTCTAAAGCCCCAGCTCCCACCTATAAATAATGCTTTCCCTTTACTTAGGAAGCGAGTCAGTGTTTCACGATAAAGCCTGGCGTTCTAGTTGCTCCTACAAAAATGACATTGCAAAGTGGACAGAATTACTAAACGTAAATTAAAGAAGGAGTGAGTACATGATTGACAGAGAGAAGTAGCATAACATTGTCACACTTTTAAAACTCTGCTTGTTTTCAAGAAAAAAGTAAAATACGTGTAAAAAAAAAAGCACTTTAAAAGTCATTAGTTAATTAATACTCTAGTCAGCCACAATTTAGGCGAACCAGTGACACACAACTGTTAAAACTATTATAATGCACAAAGGATGGCAGAAAAAAGAAATTATAAAGAAAAGCAGAGCGGCACTCAGCAGGGAAGTCCACAACGGGAAGACAGACGGAGACAATGCAAGGAAATATGTGGACGTTTTTAACTGTCGCAATGGGCCGTACATATTTACTACAGCTCTATGACTCGAGGCTAGACTGGTGCTTCATAAACCCTATGAAAAAATAAACAATAAGTTATTAATCTACATCTTGGATCACTGTTGCCGACTTATGGGCTGACTGACCATCACGATTCTCTAGACAATTTTTTCAAGTCGATGCCCGACAGAAGCATCACCACTTGGGTGACACAAGCAAGAACAACAACTTTCCAAAGAATAGTTCACAGTCATGCTTTGCGAGATCTCATCTCTTCAGCATCCAGTGCCCTGCTGACTGGCGTAGGGCGGTCATGCATCTCCACAGATCTAGGCTTTCTGTCCCCTGGATCAGTCCGCCCAGGGCGCTTGTTTAACCCGGACGAAATTAAAACCATTAGTAACAGGTAAACAAGCAAAGCCCCTCGCATTAAAAAACATTAAGACAAAAGACATCCAATTTCATAGCAGATCAAATGAATCCGCACACATATTTGAGGACGGGGTAAGGGAAATCGAACGAGCAATGCAGCTAAAGAAGCGATCAATTCTGCTGACTGTACACATCTGCCCATGCCACCAACGACTGGATTATCTTACCATCGTGACAGGGAAATTTATGCAACCAAATACGACATTAAAAACCCATCTTCTTGACCAAGGCATCATCAAAACATTGTAACTGCACTAACTTGCCCACTTCTTGCAGTGGGCCATCACTAAAGGTCAAATCTGTGATTCGCCTATGAAAGCAACTTCATCCCTAGCATCAGTTGACACTTAGGTTGCTGTCCTACTGATGAGTTCTGTGTTTCATGACATGTGGAGTTGTCACAATCCAAGTGCCTAACGTTTTAACACAGGCTATTGCCAGTGCCATAAACTGAAGTAAGAGGATTTGAAGGTTTTGTTACAATTGAGAGCGAGTTGGAAAATCGTAATGAAACAGACCCAGACACTTTTAACAACATTACTGGGCTTGTTTGATTGATTATAGCAAAGCATTTGATTGTATCCAACACCACAAACCGTGGACTAACATGAAAAGTATTGGGTTTCCAGCGTATTTAGTGCATTTAATTGAAAATCGTTATCATGAACAACAAGCGGCCATCAGAGCAGCTGGTGAAACATCTGATTGGTTCGAGGTACAAAAGTGGTTGATGCAGGGGTGCATTCTCTCACCATACCTATTCAATACATACGTAGAAAATATAATGAGAAATGTCAAAAATGACCAGAATTGTGACAGTTATTGGTGGCAACCCTATTCCGGAACTCCACACTCGAATATTTTGGAAAAAGAAAGAGAAATATTGAGTCTTAAAGATATGAACACCCAAAAAATTGGGCTTTAAATCTTTTTAACGATACTGTGTTCGTTCGTTTTCGTGGGCATTTTGCTTGGTGCGCCTCCGGCGGTTTCACTCCAGACCTTTTTTTTGCTAGAGTAAATTGGTTTAGGGGACTCCCTTTTTTATAAGGGGAAAGGGGGGGTTTCTACGTTCCCTTTATCATTAAAACCGGCCGGCGGGCATTTTGGGGAAAAATTCCGTTATAACCCCCCCCAAACCATTAGACCCCAAAAAAGGAGAATTTAAGGTTTCTCTGCGATATTACCTCCAATAAATCTGATATTCAAAAAATAATAAAAATCTCAAAAAAGCTGTCTATACCGGTGGTTCCGGTCCACTAGATCACGTGTTTTTTTTTTGATCCCAGAATTTTAAAAAATAAAAATTTTGAGAAGAATAATTCCTTTCTTGGTATTTTACTTTTCGGGCGCGCTTAGTCCCAAAAAAAATTCTCGTGGGCTAGTGGTTTTTAAAATTTACGCGTGAAAATTTTTATAAGGGGAAAAATGGCGACCAGTGTGGCCCACTAAAATGTGCTCTCTTATTGTGGGGGCTACAGGGGGTAAAACGAATACCCTTTAAAGAAATTTTTAAAAAAATGGGCTATCCCCGACTACGGCGGCAAAAAGGCGGCCGCAAATACCAGTCGAGCACAGTCCTTCAAATTTCGCACTTGCGGGCACGAGCCACGCTCAAAAATAGGATTAGTGTCCCGTTGACAAATTTTGGAAAAAGGACCCCGCGGGTCTCACCCCCGGGCTAAACTAGATGGCTGGGGCCCAAGGAGCTTCCGCTCTCCTGCTGCTTTGCTTGTGGTCCCCGCCCCTCTATTTGCCCCAAAACCCAAGCCGCGTGGCGCGTGGGGCTACCTAGGGTGTGGCAGTAGTCGCCGGGAAACCCCAATTATTTCCTGAAGCGAAATTTAAAAGTGAGTGAGGCCCTGTTTTTTTCAATCTTTTGTGCCCGTTTTCAGAAACCGGTCTTAAACTATTTAAAAAAAAATCTCCTGGAACACCCCGGTTGTTCCCAATTTACCGAGTTTCAAAAGGCGTAACAGCCCACGGGGTTTCGGCCTATTTTTTGGGGGCATAATTTTTTTGTATAAGCAAAATTTCGTTTAAGTACGAGGATTAAAATTTTTCGCTCCTTACTGTTTTTCTTTTCTTATTATTTCCATTCTTTTTGACTGTTTCACCCTTGAACACTCTGTTCATGTATTTTCCCCCACTTCAAGTTTCGGGAACCGACATTCTCGGGCAGGAGTCAAACATGTTAAAAAAATTGAGATTTCGGGGATAAAATGGGGAACCAAAAAATTTTCCCACCAAAAAATTTTTACCCCCAAACCATATGGAACCCGCGTGTTGCAGTGAATAAATTTGAAAACAAAATCCCTTTCCCAAGGGAAATTTTTAAATCACTGGTTTTCTTTTTTTTCACGGGTGTGAATAAGGACTGTCACTTTTAAATGGAAAAATTCGGCTTTTATGTAAAATGTAAGAACTTTTTCCGTTTTTAGAATTAAAATTGCCAAAAAACCAATTTTTCGAGACTCGGGTCCCTTCATGGTAAACTGCCAGCATTGGGTTTTTTTGGCATGTGGTGAATGAAATTCGCTTCAAAATTTCTAAAAACATTAAAAAGGGGGGGGCATGTTTGAAGAAAAATAAAAGAAAACATGGAAAGACAAACTCAAAAAACAAACTTTTTCAAATTTTTTATCACTAACAAAAAATGGGTTTTTATTTGGTATACAAAATTTTTAACTCCAACCCCAACGGATACGGGGAATTTTGTTTGGTCTTTATGTTATGTTATTTATGTTTATGTTACGTCCCCTTTAAAAATGTTCAAGGCCCTGTGACAACAAAAAACCCTATGTACTGAATTAATTCCCAAAACCGATTTTAACTAATAACTATTGCCAATTTTCCGTTTAAATGGAAAATTGTTAATTCTGTTGAATTAATTAAGGGGTTAATGTTTTTGGTTTTGACATCTTTCTTTGGAAAAGCGGTTCAATGTCCCAAAAGGTTCTTCTAGGACAGTTTATTATGTGTCCAAAAAGCCAGCAAATTATAATAAAAGAAAAAAAAAAAAAATCACAACCAAAAAACCCTCATGCTGTGAATAGGAAAAAAAAAGTTAGACCTTTTTAGTCCTTGCGCATCCCGAAAAGTGAAATAAACTAAACAAAAATTTTAAACCCCCTGATTTTTTTGGGGGTCCAAAGCCGTCGGCTGCCTTTACTTCCCACAACATTACCCGGAACCCTTTGGGGTAGCTGGACCTGGCCCAGGTCCCCCTTAGGAATAAACCCCCCGGGGGACAAAATACAGCAGGGTTACCGTCAGTAAAATTATCCTCGTCAAAGACGTTTTTGGCCCCTATTCCCAACGGAGTATTTAGCTATGATAATATGAGTGGCTTCGAGCTGTACAAGGAGCATACTGTACAGTCGCAGTCTTTTTGTGAGTTTTCCGTGTATCTTTGTTGGCGCCATGGACAGTACTGACAGGAGACCTACGGGACGTGAAAGATAACCTAAAATGTTTCGAATGTGCCAACAAAGACCTCACATCTGTGGTGTGAGAAGTCCTGGTACTGACCCAGATGATCTTTTATGTCATGACGTCAGTCGATTACACATCTTCTTGCTGTCGGTCATCCTCTACCTTTACCCCCTCCAACCTTTTCAACATCACAATGTAAAGGGTTATTCAAAACGGCGAACACACTTTCATTCATATATATTTCCTTGAATATAATTACATATTAATAATACACATACAACAGAGAGAGAGAGAGAGAGAGAGAGAGAGAGAGAGAGAGAGAGAGAGAGAGGGGAGAGAGAGAAAGGGGGAGGTCTAAAGCTCACAAAACTACAAAAGAGATTATGGATGCTCAATATGGTCGCTGTCTTCTGCTCGGCAAACATTTGAACGGTAGCCGAACTCATCCCACACACGAAAAAGCATATCTTGCATAACTGAACTGAATCCATTGCAGCTGTAATACGGTTTTGCCAGTCAACTGTAATTTTTTTTATAGAGATAGCATTCGAAACTTTAGACCCTCGCCTCTCTCTTGTATGTAAATTATACATATTCAATAATATTCTTGCATAAATATGACCAGTCTTTTCAAGTAACGATGTACTATAGTTGTCTCATTCTCATGAAAAGATCAAAGAATGTAGACTGTCTCTTTCTGATGTGGGCAATCAGTTCTCTTAGTGAGTCAGTTTCTTCGTTGTCCTTCTCCTCTCTAAAAGGTATTCTAATCATTCGTCTATAAATTCCACCGCACCCCATTTTCAGATCAATTTTCTCTAATAGTCTAACACTCCATGATTTACTTCCGTAAATAAGGATAGGATTTGTATAGCTCTTGGTTATTCTGTGTCTTGTCTCAACTGACTCAAAAGTATTGCATAGAACATTTTTTTTTAATGCTACCTTTGCTTGGGCTTTTCTACATTTAAATTATTTAATACATTATCTGTCTGTAGTTGTTATTGTACCCAAGTACTTAAACCTACCAACTTGTGTGAGAATTCGACCATTAACTTTGATGATACATTTTGGAGAGAGCATTTTCTGTGTAATTCCCGTTACTTCTACTTTTCTTCTGTTCAAATTACAGCCCTTGTTTTGACTATCCATTACAACTATGTCCATCATTTCTTGCAATTGCTTGAGGAATGTGCTACCTAACGAAACCTAAAAAAAAAAAAAAAAAACTACTACAGTACTACTCACTACGTACTGAAACCACTTCATTACTTGACAGAGAAGGAAACAACAACGCATCAGTATTTCTTTAATTATTTGGTAGGAGATCAGCATAGCATCAGCTATGTCCTTCATCTAGCCTGACATTATCTCAAAATCTCAACATTCCCAGGAGGTAAGTCCTCCTTCATGCCCTAATCTTATTTGGGCTGGATTCTAGTCACAATAAGGTAGAACATCATCTAATGTTCTATATTTTTCTAATGTTCTATATTTATGTGCTTTTAGAAGTAACCCAATAACCTGATTACTATTCTAATTTATAAAATGTCTGGCTTTTAAAAGGTTGTATTCTTCACATTGTAACCCAGTAACCTGATTTCCCATTCTCAAATCCGTAGTAATCATTATCTTACTAATGATACAATTTACTCTTGCGTGGACTGATCTCACAGAGGTTACTGTCTAGCTCGAAGGTATTGAGTAGGCTAATCAAGACCAGACCCCATTCATCTCTGTTAAATCCGCAAAGTATCTTTAGCATCACTCAAGAAAATACGAAGACGCAAACAAGTCACTAGTAAAGGGCCCTGTTCACCCAATTGGTGTTTCGAATCTGCGATGGTGCAAGACCCAGATTTGCATGAATCAAACGGCACTTAGCAGGTGAGGTAGCCGACCTGTCTTTACTTCCCATGTTCATTTTTCGGGTGTATTTTTCTTTGAGTTATGTAAACAAAAACAAAACAAAAAAACAAAAAAAAAAAAAAAAAAATTGCATTGCTTTTGCATTGATGCAGCTTAATAACAAGGAAAATGTGTTTTAGCAGCGTTTGAAGACCTTTGATATGTTCCACTTCTTTATGTTTTTGTTAATTATGTGCATTCAGTGTTCCTTTGCCATTCACTGTAAATATGTGTTCATTAGATTTAACTGCACCCATTTTGGCGAGTTTTCACCTTTCCTAATTTTATTTTATTGATATTCTCTTTTTAATATCGATAAAAGAGCTAGGTTTTCTACTGGATCAGCTACAGATCTAATGACGGTCGCATTGTGCGTCAATGATTATTTGTAAGCTCTCAAAAGTATACTGAGCCACTGCAAATGCTAAGAAACGACTACATATTAAAAAAAAGAAAACTTACAGTTAATAAAATATTTTGAAGTATTTTTGAGGAAAAAAAAAAAACCTGGTTAAAACAATAAATTTTTTTGATAACAATGTTTTCCTTGTAACATTTTTAATAAAGTGCACAAAAACAGTATTTTGCACAATTTATTGCCTGACATAGTCGGCTCTGTGGCTTAGTCGATGCGAACGCTTCGCTTCGTAATGCCGTGATGCCGGGTTCGATCCCAACTGCGGGCAATGCGCCTTGCGTTGGTTTCGACAGTGGTATCAAGAAAGCCAGGAAGCAATGGCAAACTACTGGACGTAAATTTGCCTAGAAAAACCACACAACAGTCAGGGGGTGTTGGGGTTGGTTCTGCAACGTCCTGTAAAGGATACGCAACTAACCTAAATTGCCTGACATGCTTTTCTATATCTCCTAAATTGCATTACAAGGAAAGATGTGTTTTTTTTTATCTGGAGGGATTCATTTTGTATGGTTCAGTGTACGTTGACATTGGCTGTAATTTTTCAAGAATTAGGTTAATGCAAGACAAGCAATGTGCTGAAATGTCCATGGAGGAAATGGAAATACATGCACCCATTTAGCAGAACGTTTCGAAACGATTATAATATTTCTTCTGCCTGCTATCTCCTAATAAAGCAAAGGTCTTTAACCAACTGACGCCAAGTTGTTCTATCCTTCGCTATTACAGACAGCTCACTTCATTTCCTCCCCATATTGTTAACCTCGCTCTCTAGCACCCTTCTCTGTGAATTTTTCGTCTACGTTTATTTGTATATGTGCCTCTGCTGGTTCCAGTGTAAAGACATTCTAGTTATATTGTTCTCATGTCTTCTCAACGTGTGTCCTATCCATTGCCAGCCTCCTTATTTCATCTTTTAGTCCATTGGAACTTGTTTTGGTGGCTCCCAAAGCCGCACATTAGTGATTCTATCTTACCAATTAATTACCTCTACTCTGCACATGGACTACTTAATGAATGTTTGTAGTTTAATTCTAATTGTTTTAACCGTTCTCTTCCGCGCTCCATACAACACTGCGGATTTGAAATTAGAATTACGAATTTTAAGTTTAGTATTAGTTGTAATTTCGTTTGACCTCAACAAATTCTCTCTTGCTTTTTCTATTCGTATTTCAATATCCGTATCACTTCCTCCGTCTTTATGTTTTACTACCCAAATAGGTGTATGACTCCACATCTTGCAAAAGGATACTTTTAAGAGAAACCAAATTATTAATAGTTTGATTTTTTCACATTATCCTCGTTTTTCTTTTTTTTTTCTTTTTGGACTTTTAGGCCAAGTTGTTGTGATCTCTCATCAATAACATTTAATTAAACCGCATCTGATTCCGTTAGTGGGACAAAAGAGAAATATCACCGGCAAAGTCCAGATCCCGAAGTAAGAGTCCACTGAATTCCATTCCCGACAGTAGCTTTTGTTTCTTCATATTCCAGTCTATTGCCAGTTTTAAAAAAACATGATGAGATAAAAGACACTCCTGTCACAGACCTGTTTTTATCTCAAATGTGCCTGTCAGCTTTCCCTCATGAAGAACTCTACCTTCCATGTCTTTATGTGTTGCTTTTACTAAGTTAATAATTTTTTTGTGGGATCACATATTGCCTTTTTAAATTTCAGAGCGATTCCTTATTAATGCTCTCAAAACGTTTTCCATAATCGATAAACCCAGTGTAAAGTGGTGAGTTCAGTTCAATGCTTTGCTTTATTATTACGCGTATTTTGCCTATCTGGTCAGTACTGAATCTTGTTGGCAAAAAACCTGCCTATTTATCACTTAGCTTTTCATCAGTAGCATGTTTTAGTCTTTCCAATGGACAAAACAGCAGACTAAATAAACAAGCATCAAGGTCAACACAGAACAGGTAGTACGGAATAGTAGAAACTGTAAAAAACGAGAATTATAGAATGAAAAAAGCATGAGAGAGAAAAGGGGGAAAAGGGGGGGGGGGGGGTGTGCATATTAGGAAATGGATAGTGGTAGCATTTAAAATTATAAGGTTGTAGGCCTTATAGACCGTACAAGAGAGAACTCACAGAAGCAGTCATACGGTCAGTAAGTTTACTTGAAATGATAATCAGTGTGTTAAATCGAAAACACAAAGAACCAGAAACAACACCGGATTATAGACTACAAAACAGCGATACCAAAATAATTTTCAGGAACTCAACGCGATAACATGACACAATTTGTATTATTTCTACATTGCGTGTCCTATCCAGTCCTTACCTCACCTTTTGATTCACTATAATTTTTTTCAGCTTTCCTTCAATGCTTCCGCGTTAGTTGTGCACCATAACAATTTAATTATCGTTTTTCTGCGCAGACATCAGTAATGAATACTTGTAGCTTCTATTAAACTGTCGTTCTCCGTGTTTCTGTTTTATTGTAGACTAGCTGTACCAGTCCACGCGTTGCTGTGGCCTAGAATGGTGAAATGGAGAGGACAGAAAATAGCTTTCAGCTAACAGTGTCTGTCATACCCCCCCCCCCCCCCCCCCCCCCCCCCCCCCCCCATTTTCCCCTCGACGCAGTCATATCTTCCTTTCCGAAGGATTGAAAAATCAGCCATGGCGAAATTATTAAAATATAAATAGTTAAGAAAAAAGAACTTTAAAATAATATTTTAAGCTCTCTCAGCTGTGTTTGGCATCACCCCCCCCCCTTTCCCCCTTTCCCCCTTTTTCCACCAATCATATTTCCCTCTCCGTAGGATTAAAAAATCATCACCTGGCGAAATTATTAAAATAGAAATAGTTAAGACATGAGAACATTGAAAATAATGTTTTAAGCTCTCTTAGCTAAAGTTGTCTGGCATACCCCCCCCCCTTTTCCTGCTCCCCCAATCATATCTCCCTCTCCCAAAGAGTGAAAAATCATCACCTGGCGAAGTCATATCTCGCTCTCTGAAGGACTAAAAAATCATCCATGGCGACATTACTCTTCTTTCTTTCTTCTTCTTTGCGTTCACCAGCTGTACACTCTGGCGGAAAGTTCTGGTTGCTCGTCCATTACTGAACTGCAGTCCTGCTCCAGAAACTGAGTGTTGCGTGTGCATCAGTTTTACAGATCTCATTCTCTTGAATACAGACTGTTGGTTCCTTGCCTCTCCGGCAGATGCACTCCGACTTCAAAGGAAGCTCCGCAATTAGTCGACGCTTACAACATGCTTTTTGGGAGGCAGTGGGTCTATTCTTGTTTTCCCCACAATGGGGCCCACGGAACCCACACGTAGGGGGGGGGGACGACATTACTAGAATAGAAATAGTTAAGAAATTAGAATTCTAAAATATTCTTTTAAGCTCTCTCAGCCAATTATGTCCGGCATAACCCCCCCCCCCCCCCCCCCCCCCCCCCCCCAACCCCCAATCATATCTCCTTCTCCGAAGGATTGAAAAATCATCACCTAGCAAAATGATTAAAATATAAATATTTAGGAAATGAGAACTTTAAAATAATATTTTAAGCTCTCTCAGCTAACGGTGTCTGGCATAACACCCCCCCCCCCCTCCCTCCTCCAATCATATCATCTTCTCCGAAGGATGGGAAAGTCACCGTGTAACGACATATTGTAACTAAATTGAGCTTTGCATCCGTGTCCAAACTTCATCACGTAACCAGTGATGGAACCCGCAAAGAAAAGTACATTATGCTCACGAATAGCGGAGAAAAATACCCCGCACCCGTCGTCCCTCCCTCTTCGAGGGAACGATTTTTAACTGACCTTGGCATCCATGTCCATCCAAAGTAAACTGGACTGTAAGCCATCTTAGTTAACATTTCTGTCATCGCCGAATAGTTTTTGATCGAGAAGCGTCGCCTGGAGGCTTATTAGGACTTAACCGAAATCGAATGTCTGTGGGCGAATGGCGCAGATATCGCAGCCTTGCTGCTACAACGTGGCAACCACCCTTGTAAGTGAAAAAGAACAATTATCATCCAGCGGGAAAGTGAGCACCGCTCACCCGCGTGAAGGATGACATGCTTACAACTATACTACCGACGACTGAAGAGTTTAAGTCAGATATCGCAGCCTAGCTGTAAACCACAACACAACGTGCCAACGGTCCTCTCGAGGGCGAACGAAGACTACCCGTGACATGACCATTGAGCATCACGTCGCCGCTGTAGCAGGCTAGTTGTAAACCCCAAAAAAGATAAAGACGTAGATATTGCAGCCTAGCCATAAACCACAACACAACGTGGCAGCTGCCCAGTTAGGAGCTAAAACAATATATCACCTATCGGGGAATCTAACGAGGGTCACCGGCATGATAAGCAGAAGAGCTACCAACTACGCTACCAAACACTCAAGCAGAGAGTGGAAATGAAATTATAAAATAATGCAAAGTTCAATTAGAGCTCAGCACTCAAATATGGCCAAATTAACTAAATCCGGGCCCGCAACGAAACAACAAATAATTTGAGCGTTGCTGGAGCTACGTCGTTCGTGGTTTGTGCGATTTTCTGACAAAAAATCATGCTTTGAGTCAAAGGCAACGTTGTGTGCAAATTTGAAAGCAATCGGTTCAGTAGTTTCCGAGTTTTTAGCTAAAAACATCGGCAAATTAACATTTTTGTTAATATAGACGTGTCTCCACTCTCTAATTACCCGGGTCTTTTTTCCGCCCATCAGTTACATGTATCTTAAACTTAATTACGAGGAAGAAGTAAGATCAGAAATATATGCTTATTTTTGTTGTTTATGTTGAAATCGATCAAACGGCGCCTGGGCTTCCACAATTCTGCCCAGTGCCTGTAGCGAACTAAAATTGTTTCAGCTATTTTAATGTGCGTAATCGAAATGGCATGCCATTGAGGAGACGAGAAAATTAAACCAAAAATATGCCCGAACATAAAACGATTACATTATCTAGCCGATTACTTCCTTCTCAGATTTACGGCAGCAATAGACAGACTTTCAAGCGCTTAAAATATGCAACAATAGAAACTGTGGCATTTATTTCACCTTTGGGAAAGAAGACAAAGGCGGAATAAGGTAAAAAGCGAGATAAAATACAAAATTACACCAGCGGTAATTTGTAGAAAGTTATACGTTTCTATTAAGCACCGCGATTTAAGATAAACAGGGTATTGAAACATAGCTTTATGGTGCCACATATTTTTGCAAATCGGAAAAAATTAATTATTGATTTTTTTTTTTTTTAGGATCGACTTCATCATTATCCCACGCAGATCGGTCTCTCTCCTTATAGCCGCTTGCTGCCTGCTGAGAGCGTCGCATAACATAAAACTCCATAGCTCCAGCAACGAACCTTGGGAATCTCTAAAAACTGCAGTTTGAGCCAAGCGAAGTGTCTGCGAAACGAATCACGGCCTTCGAATCGCGTGGTAAACTGCTTGAATACTTTTCAACGGTGCCCCTCTCTCTCCCCCACCCACAGCAATCAACCTCCGCTGTCTCCCCTCCCCCTCCACCACCCACCTCCATCCAATCGCCTGACCAACACAGTACAGTTTCCGAAAAGTGTGAAAGCATTGATGCAACGGGTCATCGTCCTCCATCTTTGTTGTCTAGCGCCATAAAGAGGAAAAGGAAGTTCAAACTACGTTGTTTGGCACTGGCTATTATTATTCTGTGGAGCATGGAGTGATTTTCATGTCAGCGATACATCTTCTTCTTGAGTGCTGTCTTCCTCTTGTGTTCGCTTTTCTGAGATGTATCGCCTGTGAGAGTAACTGACTGCATTCGAACATGATGCCCTAATCATGTGATTTTCTGAGTCCCAAAATATTTAATGGAACTGTTATACACCTATGCAACAATAAATTAAAACACACTAAGTGGTCCATGGTTTGTCAGTGGCACATCTGGCTATAGTGTGTTCCAAAATTCGTGTCCTAAAACTGAAACAAATATCTCGAAAACTCATGTACGGATCAACATGAATTATTACATGTAATTTTAGTTTCCAATTTCCTCATGAGTTTATAATTTACATTTGAACAGGTGCTATTGGTCTTTTAAAGGGGCAAAATTCTTTTATCTTTGTCTGACTTATAAAGTGAGTACCCCTGACAATTTGAATATACATAAATTAACACAAATTGATTATTTCATATCACAAACATGGAGATTGTTTCAGAAATGAGAACACAAGTGCAGTGATGCGTGGTGGTTATTTGAGTAGGCTATCCGGCAAAGAATTAAATATTGTGTTCATCTAATTCACGGGAGCGAATGCACAAGATTCACCACCCAAGAGTGAAACATCGTTCTGTTCACGTATTGCGTAAAAAAAAAAAAAAACATTTGCAATTTCATGTTTTGAAAAGTTCTTATCACTCTATTACTGTAAATATGCTAACTGCATGCTTTGAATCGGCGTTTGATTTTTCATACATCGCAAACAAGGCAAAGATGTGTGTTTAAATTATTAAAATTTCCTAACACGGACTTGATTATTTTCAAGCAGCATGCTTAATTTCAATACTTTACAAGGAATGATTATATAGTTATACATTTTTAAAGTTGGGACGGCTTTTGGAAAGGACTAGATGCTCAAGATTAAATACCCCAGCCGTCACTCTGTGGGCGATGTAGTCAGCATCATGCCGTCTACCTTTAATTTCCAGGATATTTCCTGGTACTCATCGCTTGGTTGACCTAGGACCCAAAAACATTTTTTTTACAAATCCAGACCATGTGGATTCAAAGTCGGGACCTTCAGGTCAGCTGGCAAACAACTAGCATCTATTCCTCCGCAGCTCTCAGCAATGAATAATATATAAGCTAATTACCCTTTTTCATGCCTATTAGCTTATTTGACATAGAGTGCTAGATCTATAGTTGATTCATCAATCACCACTCGGTGGGTGATGTGGTTATCATTACACCGGCTGCCTTTACGTCCCATGACTTAACCTGTTATTAATTAAGGATAGGAGCCAAGATGATTTATGAGGAAATAAAAACTGGGTTTCTTCGGACTGAAACCCACAACCTTCAGATCCAGTGGCGAGTGTCTAGCCGCAACACCACGGCAGCTCCTAGTAATGAATAGTAAAATTAAGTGAATGTAAGCCCTAGAAACACCTTACCACAGTATATTGCTGTTCGTCTTCATCATTAGCTCGTACTTACCACACACAAAGTACATTACGTACTCACACTAAAACGCATTACTTGAGGACTTCTCTATCAACATCTAGATGGTATTGTCCCCAGGCAAAGATGTCATTGCACTATATCCCGAGTGAACTCATTCAGACCTTTTTGCGTCATTTTTGTTTTGCTGTTTTTTCCTTGGTTTTACTTCGCGGAGTTCTAATACCAATGGTGCATGTAGCAATTGGATTATACAACTGTATGTCCGTTTTGGCTTTTTTCGAATCGTCGAGTATCGGTCTGATCCCCTCGTCACTCCTCGCTGAATCACTCTCACCAGACTGTTGATCAATTTGCTGTCCCGAATTGTTCGCGTGCTCCCATAAGGCCTTGACCACCTTTGCATTATCATGTATAAATATTCCACCAATGTGTGTAGACCCAGCCAGTCTATCCGCCTATTCATTTCCCAAAACACTAACATGAGAGGAGAAAAGATCCAGAAAGTGCTCTTCACTTTTGCCTTCCTAAGCGAAGCATGTCTGTCATCATCTTTCTTAGCATGCTTTCTGGGTCAGTTACAATCATGATGTGAGTTTAATGTAGTCTAGCTGACTGAAAGCTGTGCTACTTAATACAGTAAAACTAACTCAGTCTCTAGATTGGTACATGCCTAAACTGTAGTCTCCAAGCTGGTTGTGGCCCCCTCTCCCCGCCCCTGCGGTAAAGGGTGGAATTTCACGAGGAGGGGTGAAGGGTGTGTCCCATGCCTCCTCATAGCACATTATCAAACTATTGTCTGAAATGTTGGAAAGGTGACCACCAGTACCGTAGAAAGGGGTTTCCAGTATTTGATCCTGTTCGATTGTAAACCTTGACAAAAGCATTATTTGGAGTTTATTGGCACCGAAACAGTTATTGTGACGCCGTAGCCACTACAGTAAATTCGGGTCAGTTAACACGAACTGTCCTTTAGAAACGTGTCGCAAAAAAGGAAAAAATAGAAATAAAAAAGTTAAATTCTTTCGGTCGGGCTAATGTGAATTCTATCGACCGCATGAATGAGACAAACTCACTTGTTGTCTAGACACCTCAGCAACTATGGGTCTGGCTTTCTGTAGTTTGATTACAATGTCGCGACCTCTTGATTTTCTCCAGGTTTTAAATAATTAGCATTTTCTTTTTCGATCCAGTATAAATTAGTGTCTACCTTTAAATTACTAGCATGCTTTTCTATCATCTTTGACAGTATTCCTGCGTCCCAATGTCTGAAGCAATGTGTTGCTGTTTTTAATCTCCGCTCTCTTTTGACAACATATGAGTTGAACTGGGTTTCTGGGACCTGTCCAAGGGTGATCCTCATCCAAATGGTGACATATTGTGTCACTGGCTGTTTTTCGCTCGGTGTAATGACCTGGTGGGGTTGAACATCATCATAATCATCATCATCATCATCATCGTCAATATTGTCCCCCTCCCCATTCCAGGTCTACCCAGCCTAAAATTGGTACCAGGAAATGACATAGAAGGTAGAGGAGGTCGGCGTAATGTTAACCACATGGCAGATAGAGTGCCAGTTGGTCTACACAAATATGATTACGGCACTATATGCTTGGGAGCAACTGGAGTGAAATGGGTCCTTTATGTTACTTAGTTGTGTTTTGTGACAAACATTAGGGTAAAGGTAGCCCAAAACAGATACTGTAGTTGGGGTATGATTTGTTGGCTTCAAATTATACTAAATCAGTGGAGTGACTAGTGTGACAAACATACAGGTATGTGAAGGCATATAGCAAACGCAGCCGTTTGGCTAGTGTAACAAACATACAGGTATATGTAGGCATATAGCAGATGCTGCCGTTCGGGTATAATGCGTTGCCTTTATACATACTTGGTTAGTGGAGTGGCAAGTCTGATGACAATATAGGTATACGGAGGCCCAAATCAGATACTGGTGTTGGGGTTTGATATGATGGCTTCAACGCATACAAACCAGGTCAGTGGAGAGGCTAGTGTGACAAACATACAGGTATATGTATGCATTATAAGAATAAGAAGAAACTCCACAGGGGAGCATGTATAGCAGGAGTCTACCAATCATCAGTAGAAGTAACCTCCCGTCGACAAATGTTTTGGCCCACGAGCTCCTAGACATTTTCAGAGAGTGGGCTCACCTGAGTTAATGAGGCTCAGGGTTGGTTTCTCCTGCTGCACGTATTACCAGATGTTATCGGACAGGGACAAGACGAATTGGTGACTTTGCAAAAGGTACTGTGAGATAAGAAATTGTTGCGGTAGCATAATTAAAGCAGTCTGCATACCTAGACGACCAAGTGGCAAGCTAACGTTTGGTTTACCAGACAAATGTTAGACTTTGTTGGCAGGTGGCAGAGGGACACTGGCAGACAATTCGGACACGATGGACTTTAAGAGATAAGACATTCTTTCCCACTAGACACCCGCACCAACTCACCGAGGCCCGTCCCCCACGACGTTCCGTTGTGTACAAAACCAGCTCGAGGCCCTCTCAGCAACCTTGCCCAGTTGTTCGTTTGCGTTCATTACCTCGTAAGCCTGGTTGTTTAATCACATCGTAAAGTGAAGTGGAAACGAGACCTCTTGCGCCTACCTCGACGGCGAAGATTTTTACTTGGTACGCTTTATCTCTCATCGGAACAGCCGCTAAGTCACTGTACTTCTCGAGCTTGTACATATTATTTTCGTCGATTTGCGATTCACAGGGCACGGTCAGGTCCGTCAGGATGAGCTGCCATTTATCCGCAGAGCGGAGAACTTTGTCTGGTCGTAGGCCAGTCTTCCGAATTATTTTAAAGTACTTCTCATGGCCAGGCAGGTCAACCACCAGTAACCAGTCCCTCGCACAGTCAAGCATCGATGGAGCGTATGCGACTTTGTTGAATTTACCTTTATAATTCTGCACAGCCTTAAGGAAGCGCACAGGGACGACGGTAGGACTGGCCCTCGCATTGGCCCTCATCTTAGCTTAGTCCACAACGGCTGCTAACTTTTTCAGCACCTTGTTGTGGCGCCAAGTGTACCTTCCCTGACCTAGGGCTTTTCTGCACGCGGTCAATACGTGCTCGAGCGTCTGTTTAGTTCTATATAGCGGGAATGTCGGGTCGTTAGTCGAACTCCACTTTACCATGTTAACACCGGACGGTAATACATCGTAGGCATAACTAACGTTAAAGTCTAGTCGGGGCCATTCGCCAGACCTCATCCCATGTGAGTACCAGTGGCAAGGCGCTCTCTAGGCCGATCCACTGGCCTTGCTGCGACTGTTGCGCGGCTTTCTGGACACGAACCTCGTTTTCGGTGACCCTAATCTGCTGAATCACCATGTCTCGGCGCTCTTTGACTGTGGCTTTGACCACCAATTTACTTTGCCGTGCCCTAGGCCTCGGAGGTCGGTTTGAGTGTATCCTATCACTTCTTTAAATTTTAGTGCATTCTGGACAGATTCGATCGCATCTAAGACCTTCCATTTGAGGTCAGTCTTAAGAGCGGGCTGGATAGCAGTGACAGTGGGGTCTGAAGACTCTAGCAACATCATGGCGGGTCTTACTTTGCGGACTTTAAACTCTTCGGTAATTTTTTTTTTTAAAACAGGAGTACCAGCCTCGTCTGTTCACAACACAGAGCCACATCAGTCAGACAAGGTGGTGCTCCCAACCACTTTCTCATGGTAGTGTTGATTTTACGCTCCATTGCCTCCACTGCCGTTATCGTCACTTTGTAGACGAGCAGCGGCCAGAGGAGCTTTGGGGTCAACATAAATTGTAGACACCAGACTTTACACTTTCTGATCAGCCTGCTACGCTCGATCGCGAGCAGGCCTGTAGCCAGTGACTCGTGTATACACCGGACCTCCGCTCTATCAGATAACTTCCAAACGTGAACGCGATCAAGGCTCTTCTCCGGTTCCTCTAGAACCGTGAGGATCCAATTCATTGCCACCGTAAAACTCATCGCCTCCACCTTAACTTTTAGGATTGACAGACTCCTCGACTTCTGCGGTTTGAATTGCATACCGCTCCATTGGACCACCTCATCCAATCTTTTCAGACTCGTGCGAGCACTCTTCACTGCCCGTGATTATAGTCGTGTCATCCATAAATGCACGTAGTAGCAGCATCCAGTGGTCCCCAATCTGAAGGCCCTGTCCGTAGCCGGCCGCCCAGTCTAACATGACCTGCATGGCCATAACGAACATCCCATAGCTATCCAAACTTGGAGCTCAGTCCATCTCTTAGTAAACGTCTAAGTAGAGAAGCGCAAAGCGAACTTAGAGAAATATTGCATGATCATTTCGTTGATCTGTGTCGGTACGTGGAACATGCGAAGAGCCTGCCACAGTAGCTTATGGGAAACTGCCTCGTAGGCGTCGGCGAGGTCCAACCATATCACGTACAACTGAGTTCTCTCATGCTTGGCTCTCCCAGATCATGGTCGCGTTTTCAAGGCACCCAGGGACGCCCGGGATTCCACCTATTTAACACTCGTATCGATGTGTTTGTTCACCATCAGATACTGTGTCAGCCGGCGAGCCATAACTGAGAAGAATATTTTGCCCTCAACATTCAACAGCGAAATAGGCCTGAATTGGGAAAGACTCTTCGGGTCTGGCTTTTTGGGAATGTATACCCAGTTGGCCCGTTGCCACTCGGAACATATGTAATTTCGGCTCGACGCTAATCTCAGCAAGCGGTAAAGCATTCGTAGGACTTTCGGACAACGCTTGTACAGGACGTACGGAACACCATTCGGACCTAGGGCGGACTTGCCGCTAACTCTTTTCACACCTTCTTCGACCTCAGACCAAGAGTGAAGAGTCATTTAAAATGATACCTTCAACAACTCAGGCCGCTTTAGGCCTCTAAGGATCTCTGGATTGTCATCGTGAGTCTTATTCCTTTTCTTATATGAGTACATTTTGCGTAAATGTGACTCAAGCTCCTCTTTACTGACCACCAGAGTCCCAGACTTCGGTTGCTCGAATAGACCTCGGGCAAACTGGAACGGGTCCCTAAAGAATTTCTCTCGCTCCCTTTTGGTTCTCCTTCTGTTATTACAGAAATGCTCAGCGCGACAGAGGGAACTGTGTCTGGTTCTCAGGTGCAACCAGACCTCTTGCAGCCCCTCCCATTCGCTGCCTGTAGCGGCTTTGAACCGTTTTCTGAGTGCGTTTTGGTCTGCCCTGCATTTCAGAATGTCCCTCTGTCGCAGGAACAGTGCTCGTATATTATGTTACCAAATCCTGTAAGCTTATCACCTAACGAATTCTTTTTTAAATCATGATTTAGTTTTTTACATAATGTACCTTCTAGCTTACACCACGACACCTTGTCACTCACAGGTGGAAACCTGATCTTTGAACGCACTTCTTCAAGAATCATCGAAAGTGCGCCTCTGCAGTCGACGTCATGGGCCTCTCCGGGCGAGTGGGGTATACCCTGCACGTCGTTCCCTAACGACTCAGTAACTACCAAGGAGTAGTAGTTTAGCGACTGCGTTTACTGCGTGGCGCACCCTTGTATTTCCTCCTTCCGACATGAGTTCCCAGACCATTCAACCCCGTGAAGCTTTTTCTACATGTACAGAGCCAACCCGGCCGATGGGAAAAATCTCAGTCCCGTGGCTAGCAAGGTTGTCACCTTTAGTTTCTACTTGATTGGGTCCATCATTCTCCCCCTCTTTTGATGGGCCCTGGGGGCATATTTCTTTATGTGGTTACGAAATCGGAGGTATTATACTGTGTTAGGGGTGATCCTCCCGGTCCACAGTCGACATCTGTCTCCATATGTCAGTTTAATCCCCCGGCGATACCGGACAAGACTAAATATTATATTAGATTATGCCGTTCTGGTATAATGTTTTGCCTTAGCATATACTATGTCAGTGGAGTGTGATACATACATAGGCCCATAGCAGATATTGTTGTTTAGGTATGATTTGTTAGCTTCCACATATCCTATACCAATTTAGGTGAAGAGCTGTTACTATTGTGATGTACATGCTAGTTTTTATTTCTAGTCTCCTGTGGTGACTTCATGCTCGGAATCGTCCTTTTACCATTTACCACTTCAGATATCCCGAATAATTAAAGTGAGGGGCGTCTAAAAAAAACAATTTATATTACTCCACTCAACCTGCCACAGGGCACTCTCTTAAATAATATGTTTAAGTTGTTATGTATACATACATTTGGTATAAAAATGTAGATGACTATCTGTAAAGATAATCATCTAAACTCGTGTATCCATTATATTTTATGATAAAGTATACAAACAATAAAAATTGATAAAAAACCTTATCGTGAATGTATTATGTCTAATTTACCGTGGTATACAATATTTTATATCTTGTCAGTGCATTTTTTATTGTATGCAAGATACGTAATATAAGCTAATCGTAAAAACAAGTTTTTTTCTTTCTCTTGATCAGGTGGTTTCAAAGCTGTAGTCGCGGATTCCAGTTCGTACATATAATGTCATGGAGAAATAAAGTTGATCACATCAATAAATTTATAATAATGTTAAGTGATTTACATTTCCACGATTTTTTTCTTCTGAGATTATATAAATTTTTAATATTTTCGAAATAAAACAATCAAACGGACTGAGCATCAAATAAACAGAAATGTTAAACTTCGACGAAAGATATAAATGAGAACCATTGGCAAATTGTCAGGACCGACACTCCTTCACAAGCCTTTGAAACTGAAACAACAGCTCATTTATTCGATCATGTCTAATGGTACATTTGTATCAACAAATGCATGAAGCTTTTTATTACTTCACAGCCCTAATTATTTTTTTTAAACGTTTCACACAGTACCAACATCTTAAAAAATTAGACAAAATGTATAAAACGTACCAAAACATCGAGCGCCGTACCAAAAGTACAGTTTTGCTCGCAAGGAAAAACAAAAGTGTACCACCTTCGGCAAGCCCTGACTGGAACACACGGTGATGACTGGAAAGATCAGCGGTAGAAGAGGCAGAAGCATATCAAGAGAAACGATGCTTGACAGCCTCAAGCGATAGCATGGAAGAATATCAGTAAGACTGATTTGAAAAACAGAGTGCCAAGGTGTGTTGAGAGACACGAGAGCTTTACGCTGTTAGGCGTGGAACGTGATATTGTTTATGAAGATTATATATTTTATCACCTGATATGCATTCGGTTTTCATGCTTCTTTATGTCTTTGGATTTACATTACAAGGCAATAATTAGTTTGCATAAACATTGTCTTTAAATGCCAAACAGCTGCCATGAGGGGGGGGGGGCGGGGGGGGGGGGGGGGGCTTCGAGCCTGAGGATATACGGCCGCATGGCTATTTCTGTCGCCACGACTGTGCAGGTAAGGGTTTTATTTTGCGCGTGACAGTTAAAATCCTGAGCCTTACCGAGGATTCCAACCCGGGTCTCCCGCTTGAGATCTCAGCGTTCTAACCGTTCCGTCAGCCGCTTCTCTGTTTATAACTAGGACAGTAATAAAGAAAGCTATTGAATGTTCACTGGTCGGACTTTAGGTCCAATACATCTATAAGACAGGAAACAAAACAAAAATATGTGTCTGATTTTATTAGAATGCGTCGCTGGAATTACATCGGTCACGTACTCAGAATGGACATACAGAGACTTCCCCACCAAGCCTTCATATGGTCACCAGAGGGTAAAAGAAAACAGGGAAGACCAAAAGAAACTCTCCGTAGAACCATCACAAGGGAGAGCTCAATCATAGGTCTCAGTCGCACTCAAGACCTACATCAAGTGGCAAAGAACCGACAGACGTGGAAAGCTATGACCTCTGCCCTATGCGCCATCTTTGGCACAAGAGGAATAACTAACTAACTAACTAATAAAGATTTAACCATGACATGTGGAGTGGACTTAAACCTCCGTTCCTGTGTAGTCGGGTAACGCCACACCAGGTGTTGGAAATGGTCACCATTTGCGTCCAGGCAGCACTGGACGTGACGTTCCATGTTGTGGAAAGTCTATCTCAGTATTTCAGGAATCACTGTTTGGATATAGTCACTAATGTTTGCCCCCAAGGCCTGGACGCCAATGGTGGTCATTTCCAACATCTGTTATGATGTCACCCGACTTTGCATAAACGGGAGTTCTTTGTTTGTTGATTTAGTAACCAGAAGCCATGAGTTGTTAACCCTTGGGCTTGGTATTATGGATATCGCAACCTTTCTGCCTTGATTCCATTGTAAATACCGTAAATTTGGGAGAAATGTGGCTTTTCTGCCTACTCCCGTGAGTGAAACCGGACCACAAGGAGTTCGTCACCCGGTCACCGCGCAGTCCGGTTTAGCCAACTACGCTAGAGAGCCGGTCTACATAAACGGGTGTAATTCTACTCAAAATTTCGTTGATATATATCTATGTGTCCCAGTTTTGAACGAAATAATGGATTCCGTGACGAGTAAAATACCCGAAATAAAATCACACAACTGTCACGTGTTTCCGATTGCCTCTTCTCAAAATAGGGCCAAATTTAACGATTGTCTCTCTCTCTCATGTTTCCAATCATTTGTTTATGCATCTTGCACCCTTTCAAGACATTAAATGTTTTTTTTTTTTTTTTTTTTGGCTGTCTCGTGATTTTCAATGTATCTTTTTTAAAACCATTACGCTGATTGCAATAGTAATTTTCTTCCTCGTTTACTAATTGCCCATTGTTTGCATAAATACAATAAAAACATTTCTGTGTTAAATGCACGCATTAGTTGCATAAGATATACATTCGTGAAGTTATGCGATACATATTTGTTTGATCGTAATCTCTTATTTGGGGTTCTAAGTAAAACAGTCAACATATTTTACAAGTTGAAACATAAAGCAAACTGAAAATGCTGAGATCATTTATACGTTTCCTGTGGTTCTTAGGATATGGACGCAAATAATGTAAATATAAATTGTATAGAAGTGAAAAAAGCATAGATTGAGGTAAAAAAGAGAATAGGTCTATCCAACATGAATTCCTAGTTAAAGAAGACTGGCTAATGCAAGAAATAGACTTTAGAAAGCCAAGTATTTAAGGAAAATAAAAAGAGACACAGTTCTAGAGAAGGTGACATCATTCATCTCGGACTGCAGGTTACACATGGCTGGTGTGGCCGTTACGCGTACCTTAATTATAACGTCTTTGGAGGTTGAACAGGGTATCTAGGATATGCTTTCTTGGTTTGTCGTCCTGACTGAGATTTTCTTTTCATCTCAGGATGGTAAAGAAAGTAATCCTTTAAGGAAAGGGATACAAGGATTACTGGCTTTGAGATATGATAGATAATGTAGACATAACATTAACAGAAACAAGACATCAGTCTCAGGAGAAAAACAGTGATTAGTTATAACGGTTTTCGGGCCACTAAATGTTAAGTTACTCGGTGGCAGGCCTAAAATGTTATAGAATTATCAAACCTCCATGGGCGGTGTAAGATACACACTGACAACCTTAACTTCACAGGACTTGTTTTTTCCTTGTACGAACCAACATCATGGCACACGGGTAGTAACCTATCAGTGCTCCCTTTTTCTTCTATCTGAAGTCTGAGTCCGAAGAAGCTTGGCACATTGCACAGGCTCTGTAGCACCGGCGAGGATCCTGAAATACATAGGGTAGATTTGTAACTCCAAATTTTGCCCATGCAGAGCGGTTAGGCTACTCTTTTTGAATTCCAACCGCCAAAAGATTTTTTACTTGCGCAACAATGCACACCAGCGTCCGATCTCGCTACCCAGAGACCAGTGAGAATTACTAGACGTCCAAATATACACGAAAAGATCCAAGCCTTTACCAGGGATTGAACCCGGAACCTCTAGCACTTGAGGAGGACACCATGCCTGGAGACCAAGCAGCCCCCCTGAAAGCTAGGGCTAATTATAAACATCTTACTAGACCCTTCGGTCGTGCAAGTAAGAGAATTAACAGGGCGGAACTTTGACATCAATCTGCCTTAAACTGAGAGACATATGGGAAGACTGATTTAAATGGGGCAGGGTGGCAGCCCTGGAATTTCAGCAAATAGTACTGATGATACACCTATAATTTTCTGTGTAATCAATTGTGAACTTGATATTATCAGTGTCTTTATTCTTCTTTTTTTTCCCTTTAATCTTTAGCTTCTAAATTAGTCGTATTTTACGATACCCTTGTCAATCGGAAGTAAGTTTATTAACGCTTTTCCCCATTCCGTTCCAGCGGGGCCTCACAATGCACGGTGTAAAATTCCAGTCATACACACGAGCCTGATGTGCCAGTTTCAGATACCCCCTCCAATCCTCATACATGAAATTGTTAGCCTGTACTTACGTTGATTTGATTATCTGCGTCGGAGCGAGATTTGAAAAAGATATGGACGTGGTTAGCACGAAGAGATGCAAACAAGCCTCTGTTGTGTGACATATATCCTGATGAATAAGATAGGTTCAATACGTGACTGTATCAAATTAGTCTGTACAAGGGTTGGCAGAGGGAAAATCTTACTAATGAAGAACAAATGAACATAGTCCTATCTTACTTTAAAGCAACACACGCAGGCAGCTAGATGAAAGAGGGTCATTCCAATCACAACAGGCGACTGAACAATGGTTATAATTTACCTACAACGAGCAGGGAACTCTTTCATTGTTGATACTAATGAAAAAAAAAAAGAGCATGTAAAGAGAAGAAAAAAAATATTACCATCCTCTTTGCCATTTGTCGGGGTCTGTGACTTATGTCTTGTGAAAGCTATTTCGCAATTCCGAATCAAAATGTCTTGAAGTAAACTGTAGAAAATAGGTAGCAGACAGTTTTTGCATTGATTTAGACCGTGTTTCACCACGTGGGTGCAACAGTGCGGTAGCTGACTCCAAACTGGAGCGCTGGAAAAGGTGGGGGGGGGGGGGGGGGGAGGGATGCAGACTAACCTGGGTATCAAGACTAGAAGCGTGAGAAAATCTCGAAAATACATACATATACATATATGATGGGAGCTGTCAAGTGCAGAGTCCAGTTGTTAAAAGCAGAGGTCCACGTGCTTATATGTGAAAATTCAGATGAGGCTGATGGGGATGCAATGATCTACACAGATGAGTTGTACGAGGACACAAAAAGTACATCAGCAATTTACTGTTTGCTTTGCAAGAAGAACAGTCCAGGAAGCAAGTGGTGCCTTTGGTTTGACTACTAGCAGCGTGACAATGGAAATTATGGCGGAAACACGAGCTTTCACGTGGCTAGTATCTCGCCAGTTTGTGTGTGAGTGATTCCATGAGCATGATCCGGCGGGTCGATGCGGGCTTTGTACACAGACAGTGGATCGAGTCATTGCAAAACTCCAGGATAGAGTTTCTTCTGTGTCCCAGTGTATGCGGGTGTTTTTGGCAATGAAAGAGCTGACAGATTAGCCGGCTCTTCTTTAGTTACATAGGGCCAGCCAATAGATCATGCCTACATTGTTAATGTCATTAGAGAGGTAGGATGTTTGGAGGGTTTAGTAGCAGTACACCTACATCTTTGCTAAGAGTACAAGAATTGAAAGTAAAGATCGACACAGCCAGAAGCACACAGGACGGACGAGAAGTCTTGTCCTTTATTGATATGCTCCAGGGGGTTCCAGTGCAAAGGCATTATGCTTATATTGTTTTCGGGTTATCTCAACGTGTGTCCTATTCACACCCAGCTTCTAGAACTTGTTTAGTTCTTTCATAAAACTATACTTTAGGGATTCTATCACATCGTTCAATTCTCTCTATTTTGCGCATACATCAGTTAACGAATGTGTGTAGTTTATTATTAATTGCCTTCGTTGTTCTCCATCATTTTGCCTTATGCAACAGTATACTGATTTGACGTTAAAATTAAAGATTTTTATGTGCATCC
This sequence comes from Candidula unifasciata, assembly GCA_905116865.2. Classification (NCBI taxonomy): domain Eukaryota; kingdom Metazoa; phylum Mollusca; class Gastropoda; order Stylommatophora; family Geomitridae; genus Candidula; species Candidula unifasciata. The sequence continues at coordinate 1,336,762 of CAJHNH020000446.1, read as the reverse complement.
TAATTATCATGGAGTAAAGTTTAGGTCAAGACATGAAACTGATGATTTCGGTGAACGATTCTGGCTATTTTGCATTGTCCGAGCAGCCACCTTTACTTTCAATTGCAATAATGTCCATTTGTGGCGTTTTTTGTGTGGACAGTATCTTTTTTGTTCATAAGTATATTGCCAACCAGGAAACACTGCTAAACATACGGAATATGTCTCATTTGTGTATGATTGTCTAAAAACAACTTAAATAAATATGCAATGTATATCTCATTCTAAAATTTGAAGCCTCGTTCACGAAGAACACAATGACAAGATAACATCGTTGTCGTTCGGAACCCTTGTTTGTCTAGAGCCCGAAGCACATGTTTAATAGGTAATCTGAGCGGGTGCCCGCTCCTGTATCTAAAAGAAATCAATATAAACCCCAGGCTCAGATGGTATTTGTTTTCTATGCATTCGATATTTTCCTGTCTACACCATGGGCTCAATCAGTTAGCCGCACAAGATCACTTTCGTAATTACCGAGAGCTTCAGTCCATCATACACGAAACATCTACGTGAACTCCAAACCAGGTCTAGGTTAACTCAAGTAGGATAACCCAAACGAATTATAATCAAACGTGATTCCAGAAAGGGTGGCGCTTTATTCAGCCCTCGTATATGTTTCTTTTTTTTTCTTTCTCTCCGTTCCTTCTAATTATACTACAAATCTAGATGTAAACTCTACCAAGAAAATTGTCAAAAACTCATTGTGTTCCGGAGCCCTCTTGTTAAGGCAGGTGGGGGGAGGGGGGGGGAGGGAGAGAACTAGCTTCTTCCCTCTCTTATGCTTGTCGTAAAAGGCTACTATTCTGGTGTTTTTTTTAAATCGGATATGCTGGGCCAAAGGATGCAGACATCGCAGCCTAGATGTGAACATTAACACAACATTATAACTGCCCTTTAAAGGGCGAACAAACACACACACAAAACGAAGAAGAAGAAGAGAATAAAGGTGATGATGATGACGATAATGATAAATGTTCAAAGACTAAGAGTTACAATGAGACTGGGTTTAGCAATGCAGTACAAAGTTTAGAAAATACATCGTAACACAAGGAAACCAAGACAAGTAGGTAACACACAGAGCGATAAACACCCGTTGACACAAAGTGCCACTATGCGGATGAGGATCACCTGTGGAAAGGTCCCAAAAACAGCGTTCAACCGCCAGTCTGTATTGCAGCCCCGGCAACAGCCAGTTTGGAGCTTCAAAAAAAACTGACAGTTGCATCCAACAAGGAAGAAGACGAAGATTACGAAGATAAGTAATTAATTGAAATAGTTTCTTTCTAGTTACAACATAAAAATGAGACTCATTGTAGTAATACAAGAAAACTGAGCACTCAGAAACAGCTTTGTTTTTTTTAAATAACCCCACTGCAGTCTTCGAGAAAGTCACGGAGGTAGCTCTGACGCAATGGCATCTGGGGTCAAGGACACTCATTTATCGAGCGTCGTTAATAAGCTCGTGAGCTGGCCGCTCTTGTGAAAACGAAATTCTTGAAATGAAGGGACATAAGCATATTTGTAAATGTTGTTTATTTCATCACGATGCTTGGAAATGTATACACAAATGCGAAAACAAAAGACGGATATGGGACCCAAAGCATATACATAGTTGAGAATGTTTCTTAACCACCTTGCAAATGTCCTAAGAACTAGGGAAATGGGTGAGGGGAGGGGGGGGGGAGGGGTAGGTGGGAGGTGGCTTAGCCCTGCTAAACATTATTGATAGCACATCGTTTACAATGGTGCATATTATGTTTTGCATGATGTTTCACAAGAAGATATTGATTTTGCGTTCAGTTATTTAGAAGTCCTGCCCATTCGTTTTACCAACTTTTCTCATTTTTGTTTCTGTCTTTTGTGAGTCATATGGCATTTTAACATTAGGCGACGGAATAGGGAAAGTAGACTTGCAGGGGGAAATATTAGCAGCCTATAACTAATTGCAGTTAGGAGTCTTTCTATCGTGACATCCTAGCATATTTTATCCGTCAAGGTTCCGTACACAATTTTCACAGCCAACAGTTTTATGGGCAGTTCAAAGAGAAATATATATAGCAATGTCCTTGAGATTGAGCTACTCTGTTCACTTACCTGTCTCCAACTAATATCAAGGATAAGAACACTTGAACATCGTAGTATCGTTTTTGTCATTTTCCGTCTTTCCAGACGATAATGTTACATTGTGCTATCAGCGGGCACGGAAACTACCATAAAGGAAGTGACTAGCAAGACCAGCTCACTATGGTATTATATGACAATTGTTGGCATTGCACTCTTTGGCGTGCATTTTCTCAAACGTTCAGCTTTTAGTTTACCCTTCATCACAGTTCTTTTTGTTTTTTAAGTTTTGCCCCTAGATGTAACACGTTGTACGGTATCCTGTTCCAGTGAATCCATCGTAATAGCTGTATCATTCATGTCTCGCTTGAACACATATTTATAGCGCAATCTACATTTCCTCATAGAGTATTTCTTCAGTGACGCTACTTTTCTCCATCCTCCAATTGTTTCCTAGTCATCGCAGTCTATGAAGCATTTAGTACCTTGCATACTACACGCACTGTCTAATACCTCTGTTTTTGTGCTATTGTCTAGTCACTTAATGCCAAGCATTAGGCGTAGACATTACAGTAAAAGCAATTTAGCTGTTTGTCCAGGTAAGTATTAGGTTGATGACACTGCTTTACTGCTGTAACATCAAGCTTGTTAGACGGAGATAAAATTTTCTAGGGTCATGAGTTAAAAACTCCGTCGTGACATTTTCTAGGGTCATGAGTTAAAACAAACGTGCGAGAAGTAACAACGAAATTCATTTTCTGTTTAAATCACCATTATTCACTGGCACCATGAGAACTAATAGACTGATATGGTTGGGGCATACTGAGAGAATGCCAAATGACAGAGAAGTGAAAACTGTATACATACATACATGAATGATCGCAGACCACGAGGCAGACCAAAAAGACGATAAAGAGATAATGTCTAGACAGACTTGCAAAAACTTGGTTTCACTAACTGGAAAGAGAATATAAACTAGAGAGATGAATGGAGGCGGGTAATAACTGCAGCAATGAACTTCAAGGGCTTGGAATGCTGGAGAAGAAGAAGGAGTTAAAAACTCCGTCGTCCTGAGGATTCACGCCCAACTAAGCTTCCACTCGAATCAAGCAAACATCTACCCAACCAAAGAACCAGCCACACACCAAAAAGAATTAAACAATGAACATGGTATAGAATGAATAAGTCATTAGCACTGACAGTTATGTATTTTGCCCTGAGAATCTGTTGCGATCGAGCTGAACGTGACAGACTTAGTAATTCACTTCGTCAGCGTTACATGTCTGGCAGGCATGAATTGATCACAGCATTGCATGTCGTCATTTATTGGCAATCTGCTCCTGTTTTGCATACTTTCTTTAAAGCGTTGTCTTTGTGTGTGACTGTGAATGAATGAATTCAGTCCCGACATCGATGCAATGAGAATATTTCCGTATGTGCTCCTTCACTATCTTCAGAAGTCAACGAAATTATCTCAAGCTAACGGTTCCGGTAACACGTGATTGAAATTCTACCTGCCTTCTTCCTCTTCCTCACCCACATACCTGAGTACTGTCTAGGCCGTCAGCTTACTTTCCTCACAAGTCCCGCCAGTATGGATGTCACGTTTGTTTTTCGTTTGTAGTTGTCTGAATCCAGAGAACAGTGATAACATCCTATAAAAAGTGAGAAATGTTTTTTCGTTAAACCAGTGGCGTATCGAGCATATGATCATTATTACCATCATCATCACGTGGCCTGCCTTCTAGCGTAGGCGCTCATGCATCCCCACAGATCTCTGTCCCTTGTTCTCTGGATCAGTTCCACGGATTGCCCCCCCCCCCCTCATCTATTCCACCATCTCAGTTCATCCGTAGTCTTTTCTTTTGGTCTGCCTCTCACTCTTCTGACGTTGATCTTCCTACTCATTACAATACTCTCCATAGCCACCCCCTAATCACAGGACCAAAGAACAGTGCTTGTCTTTTCCTTATATCTCTATATATTGACCTGCTGTCATTACTTCCTTCAAGCAATCCTCGTTAGTTTGTCAGTCCAAGGGATTCTCAACATACGTCTAAAGAACCACATCTCTGTCGCCTTCAATTCTTTCTAATTTGTGCATTCATATTCTATGGTTCACTACCAGACTACAATATAGGTTCTACATATGCATTTTATTAATGCATTAATTGCTGAATACATATTTAATAAGTCATAATTGATTTTAAAATTTTAAACATTTTTATTTTTTTATTTTCTACTGTTTTTATTTATAATAATACGTCATAGGTCAAAGAAACCACATAACAATGATTGGTCAAGATTATTGACTTATAATTCTATTACAATTATCAAATCTGTTACTGTTCAGAACATTGCGGTAAAATATATGTTTCCGCTAGGGCATCGTTGAAACATGTTTCACACCTGGTGTGTGACAGACTATTTTTTCCCTACGGGCCGCTACCTGAATGTGTGACACCTGAGATTGTACAGTCTGAGTCTGGATTGCAGATCAACAGAACAGATGAACCAACGAACGAAAGAAAACATTTTATATTTCACTGAAAACATTTTAATCACACATTTACCAGTTCAGACTATAATTCAGGTATTTTAAAGACATTTTCTGAGCTTAAGTCAACATTAATGCATTATCCTTTATCAAACCATTAAATCTAATGGCATACATTTTTTTACAAGTGAAAGCTGCATAGAAGTTAACATGAACATCTATACCACTGAATCCTTATCGTTTTCTTTTAAATGTATATCAAAATAGAGTGAGAAAGAAAGAAGAAAACATCTACCATCATTAAGTGCCTGCATGTCTGTATGGAATGAGGTATGTATGTGGGTGAAAGGTGGTGTGTTTACGCGTGTGTGTGTGTGTGTGTGTGCGTGTGAAGGTATGTGGGTGTATGTGGGTATATAAAATGCATGTTTAAGTGAGTGGGTGGGTGGGTGTGTGTGTGTATGCGTGCGAGTGCTAGTGTGTGCATGCATTTTACCACCCATGCTTTTTTGTGTGATATTAATAATATGCATATTATCAAATGAATATAATATGCTTTTTGATAAAATACAGCTGCAGTGTGAAAAACGGGTGTTTGGAAGAGCCGGATGTAAGACGGGCCTGTGTGCCAAATTTGTGACCCTTCGAAAATAAAGTTCGTTCATTCGTTTGCTTGGGAAACCGCGCTTTACATCTTGTGTTCACTGTGCTGGCATCCTTGGATGCAGAATGTAGTCCACTGTATGAAATGCTGCATGTTCAACCAAGTAGAAAATAGGCACGCACGCGCGACTTACATTCCGCCCTTTTGGCCTCACTCCTGTCACTCCTTTTTCTATTCATACACCATTCAATTCACAGTAATAAAAAATGCTGTAATACTAATTGTAATGACAATAACAATATTATAGTAAACCTAATCATCAGCATCTAAGTCTCGGAACAATCACTGGAATTTGTTCTAATTCATCCTTTATTTCTAAACAATACAAATATTAGGTGTCAAATGTGGAATAAGCCTTGGTGAAATACACAATATTCTTAAAATAGTATTATCTTTTTGGGAGGCCTATATTCTGTAAGTGGATAATATTGAAAACGTTTCAGACAGTATTTTAAGATTACGGGTGTTTGTTGTTTGTAACTAGCTGTGAAAACTGGTTACACAGATAAGCTGCAGACTTATAGCATGATTAGAATGATTTGAACATGATTTATATAGGGCTTTCTTGGGTTTCAGAAATGTTTACTGTTTAGGCGTTTGCTGAGTCTTTTATTATACTAAGAAACACGACTAGATAATCTGGAAGATACTAAGAAACACCCTAACTAAGTTACCTTACACCCGCTTCTGCATACACGGCCTTAATACTGACACCATGGAACGATTGGTTTTGTTGAAAGCAAATGCAGCTTTCATGCATTAACTAAGTTGTCAGTGACAATTTCCAAGTTTAGTTGCTTGTTATAATACTTAGGATTCTTTCACTCCTAGTTATTAGTTACCACATACTGACTGAAGGATGCAAAACAAAAAATGTTTTTACATGTTTTCTATTCTGTACAAATACTAACTAGACATGGAAAGAATATAAACTCCAGCCACATTATACACTAATGTGTGCGATCACTTCTCTACCCAACCATTGCTATCTATATAACACTAAAATCTATGCATAACCAATTATTCTTTGAGAGGTCTTCCACTTGAGGGGGTTTCCTTACTTCCACAGAGGTCAGGCTGTCATATATATTTGATCCATAGAAAATCTAAAGGGAATTACACTATATCTAAACAAAGGACAAATATTTCGAACATGGCCCATACACACACACACACACACACACACACACATATATATATATATATATATATATATATATATATATATATATATATAATAACAATATACTTTAAATGCCTTCAAATACAGTGGTTAAAAACATTGCTATAATTCTATGTCTGTCAGGTTCTATTTATCTATCTATTCTATTCTTCACTTTTACCGGGTTGCAGCCCAGTGTCGTGGTTTAAAATATTTGTTTTGTGCCTCTCGCGTGATTTGAGTGACAGTTTTCTGGATCTTCTGCCCGTATTCAGCTACTCCATCTATCCATTTTTTCCTGGGTCTTCCTCTGGCCTTTCTTCCGATGTTCTACTGTTAAAGGCCTTATAGGCAATCTGATCAGGTTGCATTCTTACTAAATGACCAAACCACTTCATTCTCTGTCTTTCAATATGTTTCATGCATGATCTTGTTCCAACTATGTCTCTAATGCTGACGTTTGTGACTCTGTCTCTTCGTGAATTGTTGGTGACTCTTAGGAGACATCGCATTTCACACATAGTTATTTTTTGCACAAGTGATTTGTTCATTGTCCACGTTTGGCACTGATAACATAACGTAGGGATGAAAATGCTGTTGATCATCCGTTGTTTGGCTGGTAACGAGATCTTTGGATGACGAAGAAGTGGGGCCAGTTGGTAGGTGACTGCATTGGCTTTTTGAAATCTAGCCTGTATCTCTGTATCGAGTCTTCCATCTTCTGTAAATATGCATCCTAAGTACTTGAATTCGTGAACTTGTTCTAATTGTATGTCATTGATCTTTATGTTTACATTACTGTGTTTCTTTCCTATGGTCATTACTTCAGTTTTTGAGGTCTGTCAGGTTAAATACTGTAAATTGTGCGATGTTGAGAGACAATTCTTTATCGTAACTTCTCACACAGGCAAAGATGGGAAAACTGCAGCAAGATAACGCGAGGAAACTTCCAGCACTTAGCATTGTTTTTTTTTAGTATCAGTGGTGAAACAATTCTCCGCTCCGGATCTTGATAATTAAACGTAAAACTACACAACATCGTAAAACAATTTTAGAGATTGCAGTATTATAACGAAAAGTGATACGTTAAAAAAAAAATAAAAAAATGCAAATTTGGAAACAAGTTCTCAGTATACAATAACCATAGAAAACATAACACAATTTTACTTCCTTCAAAATTAAATATTGATTTAATGTAAATGGACTACATTATAAGCAATTTAAAAAAAAAATTCTGATTTAAAGTAACCGCTATGTCCAAAACAACATTCTTACTAATCCTGTGCTTTAAGTGTCAGTAATTGGAGGGTGTCATCAAAAGAAAGAAGAAAAACAGTTACAATATAAATGAAATGTTTATGCACCATGCTAGATGTAACAAGGACAAATCCACTTAGGAACTATATCGGGAGGAGAGTCGGCACAGAGCCAATATTTAGCTTTATCAATGGACAAGAGATGAAATGGAATAGTCATGTAACGAGGCTGGCAAAAGACAGGGCGTAACAGAAAGCTATAGTATACAGATACAGCGGTAACGGAACCAGAGGTCGACAACACAGAAGGGGGACCGCGGAAATATTCATTGGCTTCTTCTGCCTGTCTAACCCCCAATGGAGCATAGGCTCCCAACCAACTCACGCCAAGTTGGTCAATCATTCGCTATCGCATACAGCTCTCCCCGTCATTTTAACTTCACTCTCCATGCGTTTCTTGGTCTTCCTTTATTTCTATGCCTATGTGGGTTCTAGTGCAAAAACATTCCAGTTCGCTGAAATATTGGAGACACTGAAAATCATTACAGACGAAGCGACCAGGGCCTGTTCGATGTATCTTCCTGCCCTGGCGCATTCCAACAATATAGAAAATAACAAGAATACTAAATGAAACATTAAAACAACATCAACCGACGATAGTTAGGATTTTCTACTCATGCGTTTGCCCTAATGATTATGCCACAAAGCGTCGCAGATGTAGTTATATTAGTATCCTGTCTTTTCGTGTCTTGTGCTAGTTGCATAGCTTATGTTAATATAATACTACGTTTCTGCAGAGTCTCTATTACGAACTCCACCCATCTCATTATTGATGGACTTCTTGCATTGTAGCAGCTGTTTGTATGTAGTACGATCTAGCTGCTGATACAATCGGGATTCATGAAAATGTGTAATCACACACAATCTGGCTACATCGACTAAAACAATTACGTCTCTAACTTCTCAAGTACTTTCTGTTTTGTTTGAAGATCGGTATTGTAATCTAGAAATTAGTGAATAAATGTTAATTTGAATTATCTTCCTGGATTGGGAGCAGCGGTCACGCTTTAGTTATCAGGCTCATTGGAAGTTCTGTTTTTAAGGGTCAAAATCCTTCAAGGCTGATATTTATCTTATCTGGATTCTCATTACCATCACGCTTATTATTGTGTTAAAATTATTAAAGAGAGAGATAAGGCTGCTGGTGCCAGCAACCCCATGAAAAGGAAAAGCAGAGTTATTCTATTGTGCGTTTTTATTAGTTGATGGGAATGTCCGTACGACCAAACAACTATCAGTGACCCAGATTTACAAGTATTATCAACTGATTGATCGATCACTACTGTATTCCAGTGTACAGTTTGAACAATCTGGCTCAATAATTACAAAGATGGTGAAAACACAAAATTATGTTACTCTCAGAGGCTATGCTTTTATTTATTTATTTTAGCAGTATTTTAGTTGGCAACATATCGTTACTAATGTTTTACTTTTTATATTAGAACGTAGAGGCAACTTGGCTGTTGACACCCTGAATGTTGGACAGAAAATAACTAAATGAGCCTCTATTCGGATGCCAATTTAAAAAGAGCAAACTATGGGATCTGACCGATGCTTAATACTCAGTGGAGGGGCAAAACAGACATTCAGTCAGACTGTTACTGGTAACATCAAAATCAGAACTCTTCGCTTGCTGCTTAAGATAGGTAGGCCTGCGAATGTTCCGAGTGTTTTTATATAGGTTCCCAACTAAACTTGTAACCCATACAGATAGACAGCATGAATACTAACATGACAAAATCCAAGTGAAAAGGAAGACCAATATCAGTAAAGCACCTTCTTTGTCTCATAACTGTTGATACCAGGAATTGCTCTTTTCCCTTGCTTTTCTTTAATTTATGCTATTTAATTTCTCGAATGTCGCGCCTTGTGATTTGATGAGCATATATCGCTAGTAGGCCCATGCTTTATACTGAGCGATTGACAATAAATAAGTACAAAATGTTGACCATATTTGTTTTTCTCGTGACATTATTGTCTCCAGGGAGTCTAAATACTAATCTTTGCAAAGTTATCTACATTTTTACACACCGACTTATAAAAGCGTGAGGTGCCCACTGATAATAAATATATTTATACATTAAAACTGCATCTCCCTAAAGTATTCATCGCTCATGCCCTTTATGCTCCACCCTGACTAGCTTCGGCGCCGAATTTTCTGCACTTCTGCAATATATATTTTATGTCAGTCATCCGAATAATTTTCTAGTTTCAATTATTTATGGTATTTGATAGATTATCTCTGGCTGAATTTCTGTTTCCTATCATTATGATTTGTTTGTGCTAGGCATCTTCCTCTTTCTCTTTGTCTGTTGTCATGAGCATTCAGTTATCTGTGTATTTAATGTATGTTGTGATAAACTGATCATTTCTTCACATCTGCGTGTCTAGTCTACAGAACCTTTGCAGTGATTTATCCTATCTTTTTCGTTTACAATATCAATCAATCAATTATATGCCGTTTCCGCAGAGAAGGTTGGCTGCAATGAATATTCAACACGTTCGTTCTCTTGTCCAGATTGTACTCTCTCTCATGCTGCTACCCGTCCATCTCTTGATATTATCCTCCTACCACTTACTCACAATATGTTCCCTTGTATCACTGTTTGCATTTGCTGCAACCTACTTGAACTCATCTACTTTGTGTAGTCCAGTCCTGTCTGTTATCTCTTCCTCTCTTTTTAAAATGTGAGGTGTTATTCACACTGTCTGTAATTTTTAACTTCTGCTCTCTTGCCTGTTTTATTCTGGGTTGCACCACAGATGCTGCACAGAAGCAAAGCTTGCGGTTTTGTTTAACACTTTCTATCAAAGGTGTCCATACATATTATTGACTCTCTGACACTTAGGAGTCTTACGACTTCTCTTAGCCCTGATCATCTTAGCTTTAGAAATCAAAACTAAGCATGGCAGATAGCCACTCACAACTTCTACACAGAACAGCTGACTGGATAAGAAAGGCCAATTCAATAGTATGTTCAAAAGTATAGCTTCTCCAGGTCTCATTACCATATAAAAGCAAGACATTAGGTCTGCATCCACCATAGCTCCAGCTTTGGCACTTATAGAACTTCAAACGTAACAATAGTCGCAGTTTTACTAATCATGCACGTGAACCAGAAATTTATTTTCAAAAAACATTTTAACGTTTGCAAAAAGTTTTAAAATGTTTAATAACTGACTCAGAAAGCATGCCGAGGAAGGTCAGGACAGGCATGCTTCTTGCAGAGTTGCATGCTTCACTGCGGAGGACACGGGTGAAAAGTATTGTGTGGATTTTTTCACAGTGAAACGCCGGTGTGTTGGTATATGCACAGGCGGACAGACTGGCTGGCTCTGCACAACTTGGTGAAATATTAATGCATGATAAGGCAGACGTGGTTGGGGCCTTGTGTGAGAGCGTGTATGGTTCGGAGGATCAAATGGATCACCACAGTCTGGTGAGATTGATGCAGCGGGGAGTGACGAGAGGTTCTGGCAGATGCTCGAGGCTCAGAGCAAAGGCAAAACGGACGTTTAATCAGAATGCTACTAGCAACATTGTATCGGAACTCTTCACTGGTTGCTGAGGATAAGGAGCTTATAAAAATGCCCCGAATGCTGTGATGTCGGTTCTCGAATCAGCTCAACTCAACTCAATATGTTTAAACAGGTGTGCACCGTCATTAACAAAGCATGCTCCTTTACCCCAATGTTTCCTTGGTATTTGCGCCGTTGTTAGACATGATATAAGCTTGAGATGCGACCACTACTGCTAACATGCAATAATAAATGTGTGCTCTATTATTTATCATTACATAGTGTCACGTCGATTTCAATGATGTAACAGTAAATTGAAGAAAGGTCTCCCTTGGTGAAATGATTATTTCTTTCACAACTATATTTTAATCATTGGCTATATAAAATTGTGAACACTTAAAATGACCACCACAAATTTGCAAAATTTGTTTTCTACCAGAGTGCATTGTCATCGGCACAGCGTTCATGTGCAAAATGTCAGCCCCGTTGTTCGTCAGAAACAAGAATAAGAATCGAACGCAAAAATTTGACCTGCCAAACAAACCATCAAAAGATAACTTAATAAAGCTTTTGACAAATCCGAACTTTAAAATTGCTGACTTGTTTATTAAATTAGGGTCAAAGAGTTAAAGGAGAAAAATGATATTTGTCACGTCGTTCCCCAATTTGGCTTTTAGTTCTGGCTCAATATTGTTGTTTTCAACAAATCCGGATTCGATGCGTGATGTTATCAAAATCACATCTGATGATGCTAAAGCCCTTTACCAAATACAAATAGAAGCGCTACAAAAAGGCTAATTACGTTTTTTAAATTTGAAATTGCCCGCTTTTTTTTAAATTGAATAATAAAATCGGGTACACAGCTCACAACCTTCAGACGATATAACATGTATGTCCATTTCAAGACCTCTCGGATCCCCGATGATCTTAAACAAGTATTCAGTTGCACAACTTTCTTTTTAAAGTCGAGCGCCTAGCCGCTACATCATGACGGCTCCCGCCTTTATGGTTTACATATTCCTTTACTGTTTCCGTTTGATTTATATGTGATATTAACCTGATATATCTCAAATATTACTGGACAGCTCCGTCCTTAAATTATTCAAAGAATACCAGATGTTAATACTTTTTGTAAATCTTTTTAGGGCCTAGAAGTGGCTTATGTTTACAGTTCAGACTACTGGTTAGAGTCGTCTGTCTCTGGAACCACTCAAATATTTTGATATATACTGACAGTGAACAAACTATTTGAAATTCAATCGTCTAGCCAGGACAGACTCCGCTCCACTGGGATTAACTGAATCCCGTGCATCATGTCAGATGAATGCACACTAGATTTTGCTTTGTATTTATACTATTTATTAAGCTTTCGTTTGTTTGGGCCCTGTGAGATTTGACCTGGTACATGTCTAAGTGGTTTTTATTATTACCTCATTTTCTGTTAACAGTTAACTATGTCTGGGGAGGGCAATTACTGCCTTTGCGATCACACTTTTGCGGTGTAGGCAGGGCGTCCATTGAGTCTGAGGATATACGGCCGCATGGCTAGTGCTGTCGCCACTTCTGCGCAGGTAAGGATGTTACTGTGTCCCTGACAGAAGTCTGGGTATACGCTGGATTTTAACCAAGGACTTAGACCACACTGGTTTATTTCAAATCCTTCAGAAGCTTAGAAAAAGTATATTTAGCACATTTTCTCGCCTCCTCCTCCTCTTTCTTCTTCTTCCACTTCTTCTTTTTCTCTTCTTTCTCTTCCATTCCTTCTCCTATCTCCCTTTTCCTCTTATTCTCACTTCTTCTTTTTCCTCCACGTCTCCTCTCTCTGATCTATTTTTGTTTTTAATCATGGTCATTGCAATCAAAGCTTTCTAAAGGCCAGTTTCAGGAATGGGCCGCGAACTCGACAGTGAGTTTAATGCTGTTGTCGTCATAACGTGTTCAGGTATCCATATCCTAAAAATAATTGAGGATATCACCTAACTTTTACGCGTCAGTTCACAGACACACTGTATTTTGCTTTAGACCCAGAGGCAACGGGATAGTCATATCTCGATCGACGAGGATTAATCTTCAAAGGGCATATATAGCTTAAAGAATTCTTTTGACACGGTCACTACAAAGGAAGACACAATTCGTTAATTTATGATTCTTTATGAAGTAAGTTAGCTAGCTACGTATCCTTTACGGGATGTTGCAGAGTCAACTCCAGCATTTGTTGGCGGTTGTGGTTCTTCTAGGCACGTTTTACGTTCAGTAGTTTGCCACTGCTTACTAAAGGGTCAGCTCTCGGTAACAGTTAGGTAAAGATCCCTTTACACGCCCTTAGGCGCATTGGGCACATGGGAAGAACACTCATATTAACACAGAATAATCAGTACTAAGTGGGTAATGTGGTCAGCATTACGCCGGCCGTCTTTACTTTTCCACGGCATACATCATGGTACCCATTTTAGACCGGGTCGACCTGCGACGCCTCATACCATGATGAAAATTCACGTAGCCAGCAGTGGGTTTTGACCGCGGTACGTTGGAATTACGAGTCGGACTCGCAACGCCTAAGCCACAGACGCCGTTTTCAGCTCTTGGTAGCACCGTCGAAACCAACACAAGACAAACCGTCGGCAGCTGAGATCGAAACGAAGCAAGTTGGCAACGTCTAAGCCATAGCAAAAAGTATTTAAAAAAGTAATTAAAGGCCACTTTAAACGTTAGTGGCACACAGAGAAAGGGGGCTAAATTCATATTTAAATAGATCTCTATGGACGATGTTGTCAACATCAAGCCGGTCGTCTTTACTTTCCAGGTCTTTACCTGATACCTCTTTATTGCTTAGTCGATCTTGGAACTAAGATCCTAGTTGAAAAAATAATTGTCTTATGCGGATCTGAGCACATAAACTTTGGATCAACATGCGAGCGCATAGCTCCTACACCATGGAGCCTCAAGTCTCAATAACATACACATGTCTTTACTTTTTTCTGTCCAATTCTTCTGTGATATTAACCTGATGTACCTCAAAAACTACTGGACACCCTTTCCTTGCTTTAAACTCAGACAATTCGTATGTGTGTATGTATGTATGTATGTATGTATGTATGTATGTATGTATGTATGTATGTATGTATGTATGTATGTATGTATGTATGTATGTATGTATGTATGTATGTATGTATGTATGTATGTATGTATGTATGTATGTATGTATGTATGTATGTATGTATGTATGTATGTATGTATGTATGTATGTATGTATGTGTATGTATGTATGTATGTATGTATGTATGTATGTATGTATGTATGTATGTATGTATGTATGTATGTATGTATGTATGTATGTATGTATGTATGTATGTATGTATGTATGTATGTATGTATGTATGTATGTATGTATGTATGTATGTATGTATGTATGTATGTATGTATGTATGTATGTATGTATGTATGTATGTATGTATGTATGTATGTATGTATGTATGTCTTTCTTCTTCTGCCTTTCTATCCCCCAGTGGATCATAGGCCCTCAACCAACTCACGCCAAGTCGTTATATCCTTCGCCATTGCACGGAGCTCTCCCCATGTCCTTCTTATCTTTCTAGCCTCCTTCTCCAGCTCTCTTCTCTGTCGCGCGCCCACGTGGGTAAATACACTGATATAGTGAGGGTGTGGGTTTGATCCTTAACAATGCCCACCCACGTGAGAAACTGGACTATTATCTAAGCTATGTTGATCCTAGACAGTCCTGGATAGCCAAGAAAACAGCGAGTGGCTCGTTCCATGAAATGAAAGTTGCTGTACTTGTATCCACAGGAGAAGAAGGGATAGATAGATTTCTGGATACACCCACTGTGATATAATCCAGGTGCTCAGTTAACCCCTGCGACTGGTCTCCTTTCCTGGCATTACTTAAAAGCCCCCATCAAGTGATTTAAATATTTGTTAGCTGAAGTAAACTAATATGCACAAAGACACTTGAACCTAAGTACACAATTTACTCAACTATGTTTAAACATCGAAAAGATTTATTTAATAAATCTGACTAAAATAAAATGAACTTGTTTAGGCTAGTAGAGTTGAGGGAGTGTGATTGATGACAGTTTGTACATATACTTAACTCCTAGTAGGAGAATTCACCGTCAGGACAGTTCTCGGCTTGAGACCCTGCCTATCTTTTCAAGTCTGTCGTCCTCACTGCTTTCTGCAGGTCGTTACACTCGACGGTCGGCAAATAATGGATGCCTACTAGTCCCTGCCCAATGTGGGAACTGGAGAATGAAGAAGCAAGCGCATATTTGTAGTATCTGCTCTAGATGTACACTAAGCATGTATATTATACTAACATCAAGCATGTTTATTTAAATAAAACATTTCATCTCTCCCTCATGCTCACATTCACTCCTGTCCAATTTGGAAGGGCTTATGTCTCACATTCCAACTGTTACATCTTCTGCCTTCCTCTACACGTCCTGTAATGATAGTCAAGTCTTCTACGTCAGGTGCCGTCTCTCGTACAGACTCAAAATGACAATCAGTCAGACAGAACCAGTTCTGGAATCTATGCTTGGAACAATCGACGCGCCCAGAATGCTAACAATAGCTCTGGGGCGAATCAAATAACAAATCTCGTGGATTTTACTCTCCGGGATCAATCTCCGCGTTAGCCTCCCGAGAGTTAAACACATTTCAGTGTGTTAGCTGTATGTAATACAGATTCACTTTAACCACACGTGATAAGATTGCCAAAGTTATCTTCACGCTTGTGATTTCAAAAACATGATAGTTCATTAAATTTCAATGGCAACAACAACATTTAGGTTTTACAACATTGAAACACATGTGCCCGAAAAACATTCATGACACTATCAAATAGGAAATAAAGCAATGTGACAGTGCCCTACGAGAATGAAGAAATGTCCGCCTAGGAGTACTACAAAGTGATGAAGACACACACTTGCGTAAAAAGACAGTTAGAACTCTATCATAAAATATAGATGTGAGCCTAATTTCGATCTTACCTGGAAAAATGAAACCACGATGCCAAAAGTTCTGTCTCAAGCTTAGGTTAAGCCCAACAGATGGCATGTGCTAGACAGGATCTCATTTACCAGACCTATAGTTCACCCCTTTATAACTTTTATCAAGCTCCTCCTACATTACGCCTAAAATCATTCTCATCCAATGATGTCATAGCTCCTCCCCTGTGGGTGTATATTCCCTGTCAGTCAGTGACTGTACAACAAGTTTGAATTCCCACGCTAGGATCTTCTGGTTCAATTAAGCTGGCCAGAGCAAATAAGACAAGTCACACCTCCAGGCTACTTCACCTGTCATCACAATAAAATCCGACTTTGTCAATTCTTCTGCCAACACTTTCCGCTCACTGTGTCAATAGTGACCGTCGGACCGGCACTCCAGTTTAGGTAACCTCAGGGGGAGATAATGGCAATTAGCCCTTGTTATCTGTTCCTGAAGATCTGGCAGGGGGAATAACTATCTGACACCACAAATGGTGTGCAAATCTCCAGTCAGTAAGTCTGCTTGGTCAGTCTTATCTCTGTACCTTAACACTTAACATCTGGGAAAAAGTTGTAGTGTTTGATATGACCAACGGTCCAGGAGAATTAAAGGTGTGATGTGGTCGTCTTACTAAGATTAAGGATGTATCCAAATCCCTATTTTCCTGTATACTTTGAAACACAAAGGAATAAAAGTAGGTTAAGGAAAGACCTTCTGAAGTCACCGAGCGTATTGTCACATTCTCCATTTGTTTTTTTTTTTGACCTTCCTTTATTCCTATGCCCCTGTGGGTTCCAATGCAAAGACATTCTAGTTATGATGTTCTCCTGTTTTCTCAGCGTGTGTCCTATCCAACGTCAGCATCTTTTCCTCACCTCTTGGTCCACTGGAGCCTGTGTAGTTCTCTCCCAAAGTTCTACATTAGTTATTCTATCATACTATTGTATTCCCTCTATTCTGTACAGGCACAAGTTAATGAATGTCTGTAATTTATTAGTAATTGCCTTGGTTGTTCTCCATGTTTCTGCCTCATACAATAGTACTGAATGTATGTATATATGTAGTATTTTTTACGTGTGTCTGTGTGTGTGTAAGCATGTGCGTTGGTTTATGCATACTTAGAATGACGCCTCGTCAGATGCCATCATCATTAAATCACTCAATCTGTGTCAAAATTACAAATCAGCTGTTTAAACCCCGTCCAGTAAACCGTCACTTCTGCTATAGACTGTTCAGACAATGTTAACTTTTGCACCTGGAATAATCATTGTGTGATATCCACCATGCAAAAAAAAAAAAAAAAAAAAAATTTTAGTCTGTATCGATAGTAAAATCTATCTGAATACATTTCCCCATACTACAGGTCTTACAATCATTAACATTCTGTCATGTCGAGGGTTAAATTTGACGAAGCGTGGTGACATACCTCGGATGGCTTTTAACACACTAATAGGAACTTGCGTAAGCACTTTTCTAACGACGACTAGAGCATGTAGGCAGTGTGCGCGTTTATTGTGACTAGTTTTGCGTCCCAGCTGGAACCGACAAACATGAAGGAACGAACATGAAGGAATTGTATGGAGCCTGACAGCATATCAATCTGTTAATCGATCTATTCATCCATGCACCTATTAGTCAGTTTGATCGTTTCAGCAAATTGTAGTTTCATCTATTCAGTGTCTACGAGTGCGCCTGCATATCAGTTAGTATGCTTCATATGAACCCACTCATTATGATAAGATCCTTCAATGCAGATCCGTTTAGTTGTCTGATATCCTTCCATCAGTCTATCATCTAGCTCTATAGTGAGTGCCTGGTCCATCAATGGATTCGTCCATCCATAAATCTGAAAATTATTTCATCAATTTATATAACAATTTATTTACACACACACACACACACATGTATATATATGTTTATTTGGCAGTGCACCTTGACAATGGACAGCGCGTGTACTTCACTACAGAGAATGCACATGCACGAGCATTGTTACCACCGCCAACCACGTTAACTGATTTTTCTCATTGTGTAGAGATATGTTTGCAAAGACGCTGCTTTACTCTCACCTGCCAATATACTACACATGGAATGCATCAGCTAAAAAGTTTCAACGTTGCAAGCAAGGTCAAGCGGTTGACGGCCATCTTAATTTATATTCTACTGATATTTTAGGCCGTGTGTACACTGTTCATCCCAAAAATGCAGATTGCTTTTACTTGCGATTACTTTTAATCAACAAACGGGGACCGGCATCCTTCCAGGACTTGAGAACAGTTTATTGTAAAGTATGCGCTACTTACCGTGAAGGTTGCCAAGAATTAAATCTTCTTGAAAATGATGCACATTGGGACACTTCACTCGCTGATGCTTCGAATACTGCTCGACCACAGCAAATACGCACATTATTTGCAATAATATTAACAACTTGCTTCCCATTCATTCCAAAAGAGCTTTGGGAAAAATTCAAAGACTACATGAGTGAAGACATCCTGGCGTGAAACGAAGCATGATCAGGACCTTCAATTAATACCAAATGTATATTATGAGGCATTTGTTTGCATTGAGGACATATGTTTGACAATCACTAACAAAGCACTGGTTCAGGTGGGACTGGCTCCACCAGAACAATCTGTAAACAACCTTTTCGATCGTGAGTTGCCATGAATCTGAACATCTAAGACAAATTACCAGGCGGTGTGACAACGTATAAGTCTATCGATACTGTAATGAATCAGGACGAAATTGTTAATTATCCAACTGAGTTCTTAAATTCACTTGATTTGCCAGGCATGCCACCCCACATTTTAACCGTGAAAATTGGCGAGCCCATAATTCTTCTCAGAAACATCAATCCGCCACGTCTTTGCAATGGTACCAGGCTTTCAGTGAAAAGGCTGATTCTAAATATCATCGAAGGTACAATTTTAAATGGGAAATTTAAGGGCGAGAATATACTTTTGCCACGCATCCCAATGATTCCAACAGACATGCCATTTGACTTCAGACGCTTGCAGTTTCCGGTGCGACTCGCCTTTGCAATGACCATAAACAAATCACAGGGACAATCCCTACAAGTGTGTGGACTACGTTTGGAACATCCATGCTTTTTACATGGGCAGCTATATGTGGCCTGTTCACGCGTCGGAAAACCTTCTAATTTATTTGTGTACGCACGAGACGGAAGAACAAAGAACATTGTTTACCCAAAAGCACTTCAGTAAACACATTTTTAATGTTAAATTACCGGCACAATGATCCAATATCATTACATTTTGTTAAAGCGATTTTCCTTTCAATTCACTTTCTATTGTAGCAACGCGTGCAGGTTTGCAGATCCTTCGTAATTATTGTGTATTGTTCCTGTTTTCATAGCTTTTCACTTGGGTAATTTTTCCACTTCTATGTACGAAGCAAGATTTCTATTTTCTTTTTTTTTTCAATTCAGCCAAGTTATGCCACAGCAACGCGTGGCCGGGTACAGCTATTATATATATATATCTTTTAATCAGTTCATTTTTCGACTTTAAACACCTGTATCCTAAATAGAGTTAAAGAGAACCGCGACCTCAAAACCGTCTGCACTTACAGAAAATATACAGCGTGTTTAAATGAAGATAAAATGTATATCAAGAAAAAGTAAAATGTGTCTATAAGTGACTCAATTCAAAATGAGATTACGATTACATCAACTAAAGAAAAGAGAAGTAAGACAGCAGAAGGACAGTGAAAATACCCAAAAAAAAAAAAAAAAAAAGAATCTTTGGCAGACGATAGAGAAAAAGTAGCGAAATTATGCACTGAGTGACCAAGAAAGGTTTGCAGAAGTGTCAATTTTATGTGGCTGAAAAAAATAAACGTTTAATCGATCCACCATAATTAACAACAGAAGTAAGAGATCAGTCACCAGTAGTCAAGCTATTAAAAAAATGATTTAACGATTATTTAATTAAATTGTTAAACTGTAGACGACCAGACATTATGCCAAACCAAATGAAATTAGCAAACGAGCAGGAACCAAAGATACTGAAGTCTTTAGTAGAAACAGTCCTTAAGCACATTAAAAAGACTTCCGGTCAAAATGGACGCTAGGCAGGGGCACTTTTCGGAGCCGAGGCAAATTTTTTGCTTCTGCCGGACGGTGGCCGATGCATTTTTGCTCCATTTGTAGACTGAATATAATTTCGTCGCCCAGCTTCTTAGCTGAATGCATGGCGTCACACTGTGAGCTGCGGATTTCATTTGGAATGTTTTTCTCGACCGTGACCAACGTGGTGGTGTGAATTTTAGATTCAGAAATTGGCGCGATGACTGTCGTCGCAATGTTAGTGGTGCCCGTATGCGATTAAAATATATCGCGTGGGCAACTGCTGATCTGTTGGTGACTTCTGCTACCATCGATGATGAACTGCATTTACTTCTACTGTGATAAACATTATGTGTGTTTTTCGTTGGCACAGGAGCGGAGCAAAGATGGGGTGACCTGTTTGCTATGATGCCGAAACTAAGACTACCAGACTACCAGACTACCAGAAAAAGAACAAGGTGGCAGACCTATTTGTATTACAGCAGAAATATTCCTATGATGTAAGATAACAGAAACAGCTTGGCTGGCCAGAATTTTAAACAGTTTTGAAGGCAGAGAAGGTCCTGACTGGCAAGGAGCAGTCATTGTCGAAATTTGGAAAAATAAAGCTGACAAACAAGATTGTGAAACATATACAGGCATCTCCCTCGTGTGCCATGTTGGAAAGATGTTTGCAAAAATACTTTAATAAAGACTGTTAATTTTGACGCGGTATCAGTGAGACGGTAAAAGGAGAGGGAGACAGTGTTCATTTTTCCATTTTTAAAAGGTTTGCCTGACCCACTTTGTGTCTGGAATATATAGATGTATGTATGTCTATATATATATATATATATATATATATATATATATATATATATATATATATATATATATATATATATATGAGGCTATTCCCACGACGATGCAGGTTAAGATTTTACTGTTTGTCACCTAAACAAAACACACAACTGTACAGAGGATTCGAACCAGTGTCTTCCTCATCACAGCACTAAGTTCCTAACAGTTTAGTCAGCCGCTCCTCCCACTTTTTTTTTTAAATCCAGGAACCATGAATTGTTAATACTTTGGCTAAGTACTGTGAATATCGCAACCCTTTGGCCTTGAATCCATGATAAGTACCGTAAATCTGGGAGAAATGTGGCTTTTCTGCCCAACCCCGGGCTTGAACCTAGACAACAAAGAGTTCGTCACCCGGTCTCCCCGCAGTCAGGTTTAACCAACTGGGCTAGCCAGCCGGGCCTCCTCCCACTTAAGAGCGATTACACAAAAAATCTCAAGATCTGAAAGTATACCTTTTAGTAACACTGTAAATCGATTGCTAGAAAAGTACATTAAGCTTGACGTGTCTTCCAAATGTTTTGCGAGAAAGAAAAAAAAAAGAAAATTTGTATTTCTCCATCTCCCCCCCCCCCCCCCCCCCCCCCCCCCCCCCCCCCCCCCCCCCCCCCCACCCCCCCCCCCCCCCCCCCCCCCCCCCCCAAATTCGGCCGATTCATCGAAAGCTTCGTAAAGATTCTTCTTTAAACCTAAAAAAAAAAAAAAAAGGAGCGTTTCCAGAAGAAAATTTTGACAACTTTCACACCCTAACGTGAAAAATACGCACATCAACCTTAACAATTCAATTGCAAAAATGAAAATTGCTTTCACTGTTCTTTGCACCTCACATTTTGACATCAACATTAAACAGGCAACTGCCCTATTCTATATTCGAAGATCAGCATGTTTGGATGTTAATAAAATTATCATCAGCCACAAACACAATACATGAGGCAATTTCTGAATATTAAAGGAGGGGGAATTAAGAATTGCGAATAAATGAGAAAAATGTCTATACAACCGCTGCTACCAACGTGTTAAAATAAAGATAGCGCAAAAAAAAAAAAAAAAAAAAAGGATATTTTGAAACAAAGAATCATAAAACGGGCACAACTCGTTACACTTTTAAATTTGTTTTTTAGTTTGCCTCTACCAGCATTGCTTTCTGTGAGTTTAGCTTCTCAAGGATGAGAGTCAAACAGGCACATATCTCGAAAACATTTTTTAACCGTGTAACATATTGTCAGTTAATCGACAAAATATCCTCAGTTCACATCTGACAAGTCCATGAGCGCTCGTATCCCATCCTCAGTATAATTCCCCAGACTGTGGCGACCGATATCACCAGTTATGTGTTGCTTTACTTTTCTTCATTGAACATATTCATAATGTAACTTTTCAGCACTTAGATCACAACAAACTTATAGTGGATTACCAATCAGGTTTTCGACCAAACTATTCTTGCCATACTGCCTTAACTAACATGATTGAAAAATAGCACCAGAATGTTAATGATGAGAAAATATGTGGCAGGGTGTTTATAGTCTTTAAGAAAGCTTTTGACATGATAGACCATAACATTCTTATAAGAAAATAAGAAACAATGAAATTTAACCCTTGGCTATTAAAGATAATAAAATTCTGTTTGTTAAATAGAAAACAAATAATCTGTTACAATAAATCACTATCGCAGACCACTGATTCTCGGCCTTCTGGTATCTAATATCTACATAAATGATCTTCCTATATGTCTGTCGTCGTCCTGCGATTTATTCGCAGACGACTGTACCATCTATGCAAATGCTCAAACATGTAATGTGCTAGAGTCGTCATTACAACAAGAATTAAATAATGTAGTCCAATGGAGCAGTGCAAACCGTATGCAAATAAACATTAATAAAACCAAATCTATGCTAATAACGACCAGACAAAAACTATACAGTTTAAATTCTCAGAGAACGCTTCAACTCTACACTGGGGCACTCAAGTGAAAATGTTACTGAGCACAAGACACTGGGATTGGTAATTAATGCAAATCTAACCTTCAGCTCTCATGTACACGCACTTGTGAAACAAACAGCTAAAAAAGTTTGCAAGGCTTGCAAAAATTAAAAACTTTCTTGATGAACACACAAGAAAGATATTCTATATTTCTCACTTCCAGACATATATAGACTATTGCTCCACAATATGGGATGGCTGTCTAGGCTCTGTTATCAAGCGGCTCACACCACTGCAGAAGCGCGCCTTTCGCTTAATTAGTAACAATCATGGTACAGTGAGCTCTGAAACATATAAAGGTCTTATGCTACTACCGCTACGTGAACGTCTACTTTTTAATAAGGCGAAATTTACTTACAAAATATTATCTCAAAAGGCTCCATGTTAATTATGGCCGTTGTTTAAAAATAAGGAAAGGCATAGTAAGCGCCTAAACATATTACACATCCCTAAACCTATGATAGACCTCTACAAAACAAGTTTGTCATATTCCGCAGCTCAATTGTGGAGCTGTCTGCCACAGCAAATCAAAAGTACCACTAGTCCATATACATACATTCGGAAACTGTTCGAATATTATCAGTATCAGTTTGCCCGAGGTCTATTCGAGCAACCGAAGTCTGGGACTCAGGTTGTCAGTCAGGAAGAACTTGAGTTACATCTACGCAAGATGTACTCTAACAAAAAGAGGAGAGAGCCTCTCGATGACAATCCAGAGATCCTTAGCGGCCTTAAACAGCCTTCGGTGCCGAAGGTACCATTTAAAATGGTATCTCCCCTTTGGTCTGAGGTTGAGGAAGTTGCCAGCGGCATGTCTGCCCCAGGTCCGAATGGTGTCCCGTACGTTTTTTACAAGCGCAGCCCGAAAATCCTAAAAATGCTTCACGTCTTGTTGAGACAAGCGTGGATCCGTAATCACATATGTCCAGAGTGGTCAAAGGCAAATGGGGTCTACATTTCTAAGAAGCAGGACTCGAAGAGTCTTTCCCAATTCAGGCCCATCTCGCTGTTGAATGTCGAGGGTAAGATATTCTTCTCGGTCATGGCTCGCCGGCTTACACAGTATCTGATGTCTAACAAGTACATAGATACGAGTGTTCAGAAGGGTGGTATTCCAGGCGTTCCTGGGTGCCTTAAACATGCGACCATGATTTGGGAGGCTATCCAGAGAGCCAAGCATGAGAGAACCGAATTGCACGTTATATGGTTGGACTTAGCCAACGCCTACGGGGCAGTCCCCCATAGGCTACTGTGGCGAGCCCTTCGCATGTTTCACGTACCGGCACAGATCAATCAAATGATCGAGCAATATTTCTCTAAGTTCGCTTTGCGCTTCTCTACCTCGACGTTTACCACGAGGTGGGCTGAGTTGCAGATTAGGATAGCTATGGGCTGTACGATCTCACCCATACTGTTTGTCATGGCAATGCAGATCATGTTAGACGGGGCGGCCGGCTACGGACTGGGCCTTCAAATAGGGGATCACTGGTTGCCGCCACTTCGCGCATTTATGGATGGCACGACTATAATAAAGGGCAGCGAGGAGTCTGCCCGCACGATCCTGAAACGATTGGACGCGGTGGTCCAATGGAGCGGTATGCAGTTCAAACCGCAGAAGTCGAGGAGTCTGTCAATCCTTAAGGGCAGGGTGTCGGCTGTCGCGCGCCCACGTGGGTAAATACACTGATATAGTGAGGGTGTGGGTTTGAACCTTAACAATGCCCACCCACGTGAGAAACTGGACTATTATCTAAGCTATGTTGATCCTAGACAGTCCTGGATAGCCAAGAAAACAGCGAGTGGCTCGTTCCATGAAAAAGTTGCTGTACTTGTATCCACAGGAGAAGGAGAAGGGATAGATAGATATCTGGATACACCCACTGTGATATAATCAAGGTGCTCAGTTAACCCCTGCGACTGGTCGCCTCTCCTGGCATTGCAAAAAAAAAGCCCCCATCAAGTGATTTAAATATTTGTTAGCTGAAGTAAACTAATATGCACAAAGACACTTGAACCTAAGCACACAATTTACTCAACTATGTTTAAACATCAAAAAGATTTATTTAATAAATCTGACTAAAATAAAATGAACTTGTTTAGGCTAGTAGAGTTGGAATGATGTGAATGATGACAGTTTGTACATATACTTAACTCCTAGTAGGAGAATTCACCAGTCAGGACAGTTCTCGGCTTGAGACCCTGCCTATCCTTTCCAGTTTGTCGTCCTCACTGCTTTCTGCAGGTCGTTACACTCGACGGTCGGCAAATAATGGATGCCTACTAGTCCCTGCCCAATGTGGGAACTGGAGAATGAAGAAACAAGCGCATATTTGTAGTATCTGCTCTAGATGTACACTAAGCATGTATATTATACTAACATCAAGCATGTTTATTTAAATAAAACATTTCATCTTTCCCTCATGCTCACATTCACTCCTGTCCAATTTGGAAGGGCTTATGTCTCACTTTCCAACTGTTACATCTTCTGCCTTCCTCTACACGTCCTGTAATGATAGTCAAGTCTTCTACGTCAGGTGCCATCTCTCGTACAGACTCAAAATGACAATCAGTCAGACAGAACCAGTTCTGGAATCTATGCTTGGAACAATCGACGCGCCCAGAATGCTAACCATAGTTCTGGGGCGAATCAAATAACAAATCTCGTGGATTTACTCTCCGGGATCAATCTCCGCATTAGCCTCCCGAGAGTTAAACACATTTCAGTGTGTAAGCTGTATGTAATACAGATTCACATTAACCACACGTGAAAAGATTGCCAAAGTTATCTTCACGCTTGTGATTTCAAAAACATGATAGTTCATTAAATTTCAATGGCAACAACAACATTTAGGTTTTACAACATTGAAACACATGTGCACGAAAAACATTCATGACACTATCAAATAGGATATAAAGCAATGTGACAGTGCCCTACGAGAATGAAGAAATGTCCGCCTAGGAGTACTACAAAGTGATGAAGACACACACTTGAGTAAAAAGACAGTTAGAACTCTATCATAAAATATAGATTTGAAGCTAATTTCGATCTTACCTGGAAAAATGAAACCACGATGCCAAACGTTCTGTCTCAAGCTTAGGTTAAGCCCAACAGATGGCATGTGCTGGAAGGATCTCATTTACCAGACCTAGAGTTCACCCCTTTATAACTTTTATTAAGCTCCATTACATTACGCCTAAAATCATTCTCATTCAAAGATATCACAGCTCCTCCCTTGCGGGTGTATATTCACTGTCAGTCAGTGACTGTACAACAATTGTTTGAATTCCCACGCTAGGATCTCCTGGTCAATTCATCTGACAGAGCAAATAGGACAAGTCACACCTCCGGCCTACTTCACCTGTCATCACAATAAAATCAGACGGTGTCAATTCTTCTGTTAACACTTTCTGCTCACCATGTCAATAGTGACCGTCGGACCTGCCGTCGAGTTAGGTAACCTCAGGGGGAATTAAACACAATGAGCCGGAGTTAGCTGCTCCTAAAAGTCTGGCTGGGAGATAAA
Organism: Candidula unifasciata; assembly: GCA_905116865.2. Lineage (NCBI taxonomy): Eukaryota > Metazoa > Mollusca > Gastropoda > Stylommatophora > Geomitridae > Candidula > Candidula unifasciata. The sequence continues at coordinate 1,310,063 of CAJHNH020000446.1, read as the reverse complement.
ATATCTGACATCAACAGATGGTGTGCAAATCTCCAGTCAGTAAGTCTGCTTGGTCAGTCTTATCTCTGTACCTTAACACTTAACATCTGGGAAAAAGTTGTAGTGTTTGATATGACCAACGGTCCAGGAGAATTAAAGGTGTGATGTGTCATCCTATTTAGATTAAGGATGTATCCAAATCCCTATTTGTCTGTATACTTCAAAATACATACAAATAAAAGTAGGTTGAGGAAAGACATTCTGGAGTCACCGAGCGTATTGTCACATCGGCAACCAGTTTTACGGTGGCAAGGAACAAGATCCCTACGGTTCTGGATGAACCTGTGAAGAGTCTCGGTCGCGTTTACGATTCGAAGTTATCTGATAGAGCGGAAGTCCGGCGAATACACGAGTCACTGGCTACAGGCCTGCTCGCGATCGAGCGTTGCAGGCTGGTCGGAAAATTCAAGGTATGGTGTCTCCAATTCATGTTGATTCCAAAGCTCCTATGGCCACTGTGAGTCTACGAGGTGACGATGACTGCAGTGGAAACCATGGAGAAGAAAATCAACACAGCCTTGAGAAAGTGGATTGGTGCACCGCCTTGTCTGACCGACGTGGCTCTGTATTGCAACCAGGCTAAGCTGGTACTTCCGTTCAAATCAATAACCGAAGAGTTTAAAGTCGGCAAGGTAAGGCTCGCCATGCTCTTGCGCGAGTCTTCAGACCCAAATGTCATCGCTGTCCAGCCCGCTCTAAAGACTGGCCAGAAGTGGAGAGTCCTCGATGCGATAGAATCTGCCCAGAATGCACTAAAATTGAAAGAGATAATGGGATACACTCAAACCGACCGTCGAGGCCTAGGGCACGGGAAGGTCAATTGGTGGTCAAAGGCCTCTGCCAAAGAGCGCCGAGACATGGTAATACAAACGGTGAGGGACAACGAAAACGAGGTTCGGGTCCAGAAAGCAGCCCAGCAGTCGCAGCAGGGCCATTGGGTCAGCATGGAGAGCGCATTGCCGAGAGTACTCACATGGGGTGAGATCTGGCGGATGACCCCGCTGCGAGTGAGCTTTATCGTTCGTTCGGCGTACGATGTATTACCGTCCGGTGTTAACATGGTTAAATGGTCTGCGACCAACGATCCGACTTGCCCGTTGTGTAAATCGAAGCAAACTCTCGAGCACGTCCTGTCCGCGTGCAGGAAAGCCCTAGGTCAAGGCCGATATACCTGGCGACACAACAAGGTGCTAAAAGAGTAAGCAGCCGTTGTTGACCAGGCTAGAATGAGGGCTAACGCCAGAGCCAGTTCTAGTATCGTCCCCATTCGTTTCCTCAAGGCTGGGCAGGTTCCAAAAGGTAAGGTCAACCAAAACGCATTCGCTCCATCTGTGCTAGACTCTGCGAGGGACTGGTTACTGGCGGTTGATCTGCCTGGCCATGAAAGGTACCCCGAGTTGATCCGGAAGACCGGCCTGCGACCGGACATAGTTCTCCAATCTGCGCAAAAACGGCAGCTCATCCTGATTGAGCTGACTGTCCCATATGAGTCGCGTATGGAGGAGAATCACATGTATAAGCTCGAGAAATACAGTGATTTAGCAGCCGGTCTGAGGAGAAACGAGGCGTACACAGTACGGGTCTTTGCTGTCGAAGTGGGATCGTGAATTATTCCTCCCCAAGTCGCTTAATGGAACAAGTGGTTTATACTGCCGATGATGATGACTGATTATAAAAAGCAAAATGGAATGGAAAAACTTGCTATTTTTCAGAACCTCCTATTTTCTTTACCAATGATATACTAAGAGGCCGTCTCAGATAAATATGGATTGATGACATTAAATAGCGTTTACATCGACAGCAATGACAATAGCCGTTGCTGCCCATCAAGCAATGGATTGCGAACTGTTCCTCCCCACAACGCTTAAAGGCAGAAGTAGAAATTGATGAGTATGACTAACGACATAATTGATTCACTTCTCAGACCAGACGAAGATACATCTCTGTCGTCATGAAATGATTTCGCGTTAACCTATCCTAAAAAATTGATCCCTAGAGCTAGTCCAGAAAATTAGAGTCGAAGGCAGTGATACTGACAACTGAATACTGACCACTCACTGAGATTGAAGAAGCCCAATGCAGTATTCTCAAAACCCCCAGGGATATGTAAATGAATAACTTTTCTCTAGTAAATAATAATTCAGGTTTTTTTTTTTTTTTATGGAGGAGAATCATTTGTACAAGCTCGAGAAGTACAGTGATTTAGCAGCCGGTTTGAGGATAAACGAGGCTTACACAGTACGGGTTTTTGCCGTCGAAGTGGGAGCGAGAGGCCTCTTTTCCACTTCGCTCTACAATGTGGTGAAAGAACTAGGATTGCGCGGTAATGAACGGAAACGAACACTCAAAAAACTGGGAGAGGCAGCCGAAAGGGCCTCTAGCTGGCTTTGGACGCAGCGCAACAACGTAGGGGACGGGCCTCGGTGAGCTGGTCCGGGTCTCTAGTGGAAAAGGGTTTCTCACCCTTTGAAAGTCCATCGTGTACGAAATGTCTGCCAGTGTTCCTCTGCCACCTGCTAACAAAAGTCCAACATGTGTCCGGTAAACCAATCGTAAGCTTGTCGCTCGGTCGTCCAGGCACGCTGACTGTTCTAATTAGGCTGCCGCAACGACTTCTTATCTCACAGTACCTTCTGCGAAACCACCAAGTCGTCTTGTCTCTATCCGAAAGAAAAACACCATCCGGTAATCTCGTGCAGCAGGGAACCAGCCCTGAGCTTCATGAACTCAGGTGGGCCCACCTCCGAAAGCGTCTAGGAATAGTGGGCCGAAACGTAAAGACAGCCGGCGTAATGCTGACCACATCACCCACAGGGTGCTGATGGTCTGTAAAAATATGAAACGTCTGCCCATATGCCAGATGCGCCAAAAGGCGTGAAAAGGGAACTTTACTTTTTTTTTTTTTACTGATTATATGCCCCCATATAAGATAAAACATATGTGAAAAATAGCGATCATTTCCCTAGATTGGTTACAACTAATATGTTTTACTGTAGTGAGAAATGTGCAAATTCCAGTGCTTGTATTGATTATTTTGATGCTATTGCTAATTTTTAATATTATTTAATGTGTGAATGAAATGATGTAAAAACGGAGGGAGACCTCGAAGGGCAGAATGTTAGACGGGCTCGCGTGCCCAATTCTTAACCCTTTGAATATAAAGTTTGTTTGTTCGTTCGTGTATTCATGTTTGGCGACACTTCTTTTGAACGTTAAATCTGCAGCAAGCTGTTGAAGAATTTTCTGGTCGGTTTCAGATCGCATACACGAAACTCCATAGCATAGGCGAAAATCTTGAAGAGAAAAAAAAAAGGACTTCTTTTCTTACTTTTGCATCCCACTAATGTTAATCTCGCACGAATTCCACTCTCTTTAAGTAAAATTAGTTGAGGTTAGAAATTAAGACAATAACCGCTTTATCTCGCCCCAGAACACACAAAGTCATCAGTAGGCTTGTGTTGGTAGGTGTGCGCAAAAAAAACCCACCAGAATGTGAAATGAGAACGTCTGAAAGAAAAACACTACGATCAAAGGGAGAGAGAGATTATGGACAAACAGATTAATCGAATATATTGACATATATCCATAGTTCTATCTATCTAATCTATCTAGCTATCCATCCATCCATTCATCTATCCAACCATTTATCCATCCATCCAGCCAGTAAGGTAGCCATTCATCTATCAATCTTCTCATCTATGTATCCATCAATCTTTCTAACTATCTATCCTTCCATCCATCTAGCCATTCATCCATCCATCTAGCTAGCTAGCAATCCGTCCGTCCGTCCGTCCTTCAGTCCGTCTGTCTGTCTGTCTGTCTGTCTGTCTGTCTGTCTGTCTGTCTGTCTGTCTGTCTGTCTGTCTGTCTGTCTGTCTGTCTGTCTGTCTGTCTGTCTGTCTGTCTGTCTGTCTGTCTGTCTGTCTGTCTGTCTGTCTGTCTGTCTGTCTGTATATCTATGTATGTGTCTGGCTGTGTGTCTGTCTGTCGGCTGTAAATGTATGTCAAAGAAAGTGTATTTACATAACTGGTGATTACACCTTCTACCCAAGTATACATACACGTCGACTAATCTAAAACTATGTCGACTAAATCGAATCTGTTAATCGGGTCTTACAATCGTTATTATCGTATTATGTAAAAACGCCATATAACAAACGATGCCTGTTGAAATACATCAGTATACATATAAAACATGACCAGATCTTACAATAATATGCAATATTATGTGTATGACTGGACTTACAAATGACGCCTAACATGGACAAAACAATAATACCCCAGCTTTCGAGACTGTATACTATTTACGAGCCAATTCTCCTCTATGTTCTGGTCATGTAGGATGTAAAATTTATAATATGTAAGATTTTTCTTTAGTATTTCAGTTAAAAGGTTTTAATTCTCTTCTGTAAGGACTGAATCAAGTGTCCTTGACTAACATCTATAAGTTTCTCTGTGTGGGTTCCATATCCCCATTGTGCGGAAAGACAAGAATAGACCCATGGCCTCCCCGAAACGCATGTAGTAAGAGTCGACTAGTTTGGGGTTTCCTTTGAAGTTGAAGTGCATTTGCCTGACAGGCAAGGAACCAACAGTCTGCATACAAAAAAGTCAGATCTGTAAAACGGAATTACACTCAATGCTTAGGTTCTGGAATACGTCGGAAGTCCAGAGGTTAATGAACAAAAATACTTTCCGCTGGAGTTTACAGAAGAAGAAGACCCATGAATTGCCATAGAAATGTAAACTGCATGATGGATTTAACGTTAATTGGCTTGCAGGTGCTGCGCCACTATACGGTGATAGGTAAAGTAAAGACCCCCTCAGGTGCACGGGCAATTGGGAAGAGCACCCATTTTTTTACAGACCAGTCGACACTAGGTTGGTAATGTGGTCAGCATTACGCAGCCGTCTTTACTTCCACAGGATTTACATCCCAGTACCTATTTCAGCCTGGGTCGACCTGCGACGCTTCATAACATGATAAAAATCCACACAGCCAGCAGTGTGTTTGAATCGCGGTACGTTAGAATTACGTGTGTGTTTTTTTTTTTTTCCTAATTGATTCCACCGTCTTTTTTTGCTGCTTCGATCAAACAAAAGATGTCACGTCTAAACATGGCGTATACCAAGTTGAACGAATTCGGCAGCGAACGTATATCAATCACGTACCGCAGCATATCACTTTATCCATCTAAACATAATTCAGTGTCTTAGTTTTGTAATCTATCTGGCCATCCGTGTGTCCGACTGTCTACTTGTCTGTCATTTTTATCAATACATAAGTATGTGTCGATCCGCCGATCTGAACATGTGTGCCTATCACAGTTAAAGTGTAGATAGGTTACACTCAGTGCCCCTAGTCTGCCGAAACGTATGTCCGTCAGATACAGTCAAGATCGATTCAGTGAGAGTATGTCAGATACAAACCCCAAACAACTATTTAAGAATGGATTTATTTGATTTCTAGATTATAAGGGTGATAGCGGCAAATTTTGCAAAGTTGTACAAAACAGTCTAAGTAGAAAGACAGATTTACAACAAAAATGGAGCCGCATCCACAATTGGAGTTTGCTGAAACAAGTCCAGTATGGGAATATTTCTCTGTTATGTCCAAATCTTTTCCTCAGTGCGACTCTCGTATCAATGTCTGAAAGCTGCGAAAACGGTTAATTTTTTTAACCGTATACCGCTAGGCTGGCACTGGGATTGATAATAGTCGAGGATTACATTAGAAATCGACTTCACTGACTTTTTAGACAAGCTCCCAACAGAACTACTTTAGCTTTAAATTATCTAGTAAGAAATGGGCTGACACAATCGTCCACGAAGGGTCGACTGAGGACGGGGCTGATCACCCTAAGATCAGTAAAATCAGCTTTAACTACAAATGAAATATGACCACAAGGTCCTTTGAAAGAGAGGGAGAATAAAGAACCCACCTCTGTTGATGCCAACAGTACCGACAATGCCAGTCCCAGTATAGAGATTTTTGACCAACGACCGAGCTGGCAATGTACGGGGTTGCATGGTCTGAGAACGCATGCTGAAAGGATGAAATGTGAAGGTGTGAAACTTAGTGGTCACAGGCACAAAGCTACCTCAATAGCCGATGAGACGTCATGGAAAAATAGATGGACTACGAGATGGACTAAGCTCCAGGTTGGGATAGCAATGGAATGTACAATTTCGCCAATATTATTCGTAATGGTCATGAAGATCATGTGATACAAGGCTGCGGGCAACGTGGAAGGCTTTCAAATTGAGGACCACAGGATGCCCCCATTGCATGCATTTATGGGTGACACAACTATCATAACGGGCAGTGAGGATGATGCCCCCACAATTCTGATGAGGTTTAAATGCGTTGCCGAATGGTGTGGCATGCAGTTCAAACCGAAAAATCAAGAAGTTTGACAATCCTAAAGGTAAAGTAGCGGCAGCCAGTTTCACGGTGACAAAAAAAAAAAAAAACACGGAGGAACCGTTGATGAGCCTAGGCCGCGTCTAATATTCGAAGTTATCTGACAAAACCCTGGCTGACCTATGCATAAATCACTGGCAACAGGACTGCTTGCTATCGAACGATGCAGGTTGATCTGGAAGTGCAAGGTCTGGCTTCTCCATGTTGATTCCAAAGCTCACCTGGCCGCTGCTCGTGTACGAGGTGAGCATGGAGAACATGAAGAAAAAATCAATAGCCATGAAAAAAATAGCTGGTAACACCATCGTGTCTGACCACCGTGGCTTTCTATTGCGAGCATCCAAAGTTGGTACTTAAGTTCAAGTCGATAACCGAAGAGTTTAAAGTCGTCAAGGTAAGTCTCGCGATGATACTGCGCAAGTCTTTTGACCCCGCAGTTGCAGCTGTCCAGGCTCTCTAAAGACAGGTACGAAATTGAAGTTTATAGATGTGATAGAAGCACCGAAAGTGAAAGGAGTCATGGGGAACACAAAAACCAACGGCCGATGCTTAGGGCATAGACATGTTACTTCTGGTCCAAAGCCTCGGCCAAAGAACGCGGAGACACCGAAAAGGAGAATCGGGTTCAAAAAGCCGTACGGCAGTCCTGTCAAGAGAGGTGGATCGGCCTCGAGAGCGCATTGTCACGAATACTAACATGTTATGAGATCTGGCGAATAGCCCGGCTGCGCCTGAGCTTTGTTATAAGATCTGTTTATGATGAGTTACCCTCTGGTGCCAACATTTCCAAATGGTCTGCGACCACCGACCAGACATGTCCTCATTGCAGAGCCAAGCAGACAATCGAGCACGTATTGTGCTTAAAAGCCCTAGGCCAGGGAAAATTTACTTGGCGCCACAATAAAGTCCTGAAAGAGCTAGCGAACATATGGACCAAGCTAGGATGATGGCCAACGCGTGAGCAAGTCCTACCGTCACCCCCCATTCACATCCTAAAGTATGCAGATTTTTAAAGGTAAATTCAACAAGGTTGCATAGGCTCCATCAGCACTTCACTGTGCGAGGGAGACTGGTTGCTGGCTGTCGACCTGCCTGGTTTCGAAAAGACATAGTACTGCACTTTTTGGAAAAACGCCAGCTCGTCCTGATAGAGCTGACCGTGCCGTACAAATCGCGGATGAAAAAAAAAAAAACATGTAAAAGCTCGAAAAGTACGGTGTTCTTGTGGCCGGTCTGAAAAGAGATGAAGCATACATAGTTTAAATCTTCGCCCTCGATGTATGCGAAAGAGGTCTCATCTCCACTTCAACATACTATGTGCAAAAGCAGCTGGACTTGAGAGGAAACACGCGTAACCGGTAATTAGAACAAATGGACGAAGCAGCAGAAAGTGCTTCGAGCTGGCATTGGACGCAACGGAATGTCGTGGGAATGGGCCTCGGTAGACTAGTCCGAGCACCTAGTGGAAAGGAGCTTCTTATCCCTTAAAGCCAAAGTGTGCGATAGATGTCTGCCAGTGTCTCTCTCTGTCTGTCTGTCTCTCTCTCTGTCTCCCCCTCTCTCTGTCTCTCTCTGTCTGTCTCTCTCTCTATGTCAAATGCCAATGTCTGACACCTGTCCTATGAACCATCCGTTAACCTGTCATTCTGGTCGTTGAGGTAGTCGATTGATCTAATTTACTACAGCAGCGACAATATAACACTAGATCTCACAAAACAGGTTGCAAAGTCACCATACTGTCCTACCCTGTCCGAGAGTCCTATAAAGTGCAGCAGAAAAAGAACGAGGCCTGAAGTCATGAGCCAGGTCGGGCCTATCTTCCGAGGTTGTCTAGGAAGTAATGCGCCGAAACAATCTTCAATGAAGGATCTTTCTTCTGATGATCGGTAAACCCATGCTGTGCATGCTCCCCTTTGGGAACCTAGCTCACTTAATACCAAATGCGGGAAAAAAAACTTATCTCATTATCAATTAATACTACGCATACACATGGCACTTACACCTCCGTATATAACGTACATCGCACATTGCATTTAAGCACTTTTTATTTCACCTATAAACTATTTCTACCTCAGCAGTACCAGTCTTTACGATTCACTATTGAATAAATCACTCGCCGTCGATTCATCAGATTGATTGGCCTTTTCTTTCCACTTGGTAACATTATGTGTTTGTAGGACTGTCTGGAATATTATCTCTCCACGGTCTTCTTGGTCTGCCTCGTGGTCTAAGACCATTCAAATCCCCTGTGTACACCTTTTTCATCTCTCTGCTATCTGTATTCTTTCAATATGCAGCAGTCATTTCAGTCTATCAGTGGTCAATGGTGATTTAAACAGATAAAGTATTTTATTGTTGCTTTTCACTCTCCATTCCCAGCTGTCTGTATCTTTATAAGGTGCAAAGATTCGTCGAATGACTCAAAACTGTGCAATAAGACTCTTTTAGTTGTACTACAAGGTTCAGAGCCATATAAAACAACTGGTTTTATCAGCGCTTTATATTTTGTTGATCTTGATTTTATGAGACAGTGGCTTTTATTTTAGCAGATGTTGTAGAGCATATTATGCTTTTTTTCTAGATTCTGTTTCTTCTCTTTATAGGTTGGAATAGTTGAAGTTTGTAACCAGGTGATAAGGTGTTTGATTTTCTTATTATCAAATTGCAAATGGCTGGGGTTATCATTCTTTTCCTGTCTTGGTACTGTCATGCGTTATGTCTAATCTTGACTGGTATCTAGTGTCATGTTTTGAGCTGTTTCATTTCACAGAGTCATTGTTTTCACTGCCTCTAGTTCATTTTCTCCAACCATATCAATGTAATCTGCATAACAAACTAATAAAATGTACATTCAAATATACACTGTTTATCTCACTCAAACCACGCAACATATATATTACCCACACTAAACATATCTCACACACATACCCGGTCATCAACATACATACACATACACAAACATATCGTTGCTCTCTCAATAACAAAATATCTCACTACATAGGATACTTACACAACATATCTCACCCACACATCACAAATCTCACTCACACATCACATATCTCGCCCACACATCACATATCTCACCCACACATCACATATCTCACCCACACATCACATATCTCCCCCACACATAACACATCTCACCCACACATCACATATATCACTCACACATCACATATCTCCCCCACACATCACATATCTCGCCCACACATCGATTTCGGATCTCCATCATGAAAGCCCATTGGTCTAGGCTTTCAGCCAGACTTATTTTACATGCGCATCATATGAATCACTCATACACTACATATCTCACTCATACAAAAAGTCTTATTTTCACACTTTCAAGTTTACACAAAAGCCATATAATAACGAACTAGTTTCGTCGCCCAGTTACTGAGCTGAGCGCATGGCGTCACACTGTGAGCTGCATATTTCACTTGGAATGATTTTCGACCCTGCCAAACGTGATTTGTATTGTGAACTACAGATTCAGTAAATACCAAGCGGCTTGTTGCCAGATAATTGGTCAAGCAATTACAATTAATTACTTGTGCAAATACTGATTTGTTGTGACTGATGATTACACTAATGATGAACTGCAGTTCAGGTGCATATCCTTTGTGTTGGCACTTTTGGCGGCTTCATTATGCATTCACTGCGTCTGTTTGCTATTGGCAATACAGAGTCTGCAGTCTGTGTCATTTTCTTCACAAAGGACAGCGACTGGCATTTTGTGGAAATTTTATTGGCGGAGGAATGGGACAACTGTAGTGCTACCTCTTTGCTGTGAAATGGAAACTGGGATTACCTCATTACCTTATTAACGAACACATTTATGCAGTCTCAGTTAATTAAACAGAAAATTAAAAACACAAACAGTTGAAACATTATAGGAATGGTTTTGCAAAGTCCTGTAAACGAAACACAGCTATTGAACCAAATGTCTCTGACACATTACATTCTCCCTCAGACATCCCACTTGCATATCGTGCTCGTATACAATCGCATATAATATACACATTTAACTTTCGCAGACAGTACGATTTTTGTAATGTTTTACCCTATGACACTCTGTAACATATTAGCTAAGATGTAAGACCTTTTTCATCATCAACAAATGCTAGTCATTGTGAAAAGAGAACACTATTTGCTGCTCCCAAAGGCATATCTTTCATGTGTTTGTCTATTTGCTGTCATTGCATGATCTGCTAGAGGCTACATAATTCGTCATTTTCTGGACCCAGTGGATATTTACTATATCGTTAAGTATAAACAGAATATTCTAACTGGGGTTAAGTATGTTGTCTGGACTTCATCTCTCTTGCACTCCTGGGATGTCATCTACACGTGTCATCTTTTCTCATGGGTCAATTAAGGGTTGCAAGACATCTTCCATATGTAAGACCGAATCCTTTCTTGGCTGGATATGGGAATACGGAACACGGAATAAAAATTAATATTTGCTTATGAAGTTTTTGAATACACACAACTAGAATATGCCCTTAACACATAATCTGCTATTTAACTACCATTACTTTCGCTGGGTAAAAATTACCCATTTAATGACATAAATTTCTTGAAAGACTAGCAGCTTTCTTGCCTTAAAGTAAGCGAAGGGGGAAAAGAGTGGGGGGGGGGGATCATGGGGGGAGGGGAGGCTGCTTGTCGTAGCAAAAGTGACTTTCAGCAAGATGGAAAACAAATTCATCCATAATCAGATGCCTTTTACAATAATACAGTGGTAAACTGATATATGAAGCATCTTTTGCCATAAGCATATGAAACATTCTCTGAAAAAGAATGCAAACAATATTATGTAAGGATAGACGAAGCTGTCTTGATTGAGAACCATGATAGTAATAAACAATAAGACGCAGGCAGTCAATATTTTAGGACTTATCATGAGAATGAATGTACTCAAGAACTTGGAAACAACAGCGAAGATTGATGGAAAACAGAGCAAGAAGAAGGCCAAGAGATATATTACCCGGATTACCTGGCCAGATAAAGAGGGCAAGACAAAAACATTGAATTGATAGGAGATTCTGATGATCGTATGAGATGCGAAACGTGCCAGCTTACGCTTACCGGCAAGGTATACGATGATAATGATGATTTGAATTGTGTTGGACTCTGTGGCTCAGGAGTTACAAACACAGTTTATAATCTTGAGATACATGCTTCGATTAAGACTGCACAGGATTTGGCAGCAGATTGCTTAGCGTTGAACTCGACGGTGGCCGCCCATTCATTGAGAAATAGCAAACTACTGAATAATAACTTGCCTGATAAAACTACAAGTAACTACAAAATAATAGGGTTAATTTGCAACAGACTGCAAAGAAATGTTAGGTAGCTGCGTATCATTTACCGGGCGTTGAGACCAACTCACGTATTTTTTTTTCTTAACTGTTGTTTTACGTTTAGTTGTTTTTCATTGCGACCTGAAAGGTCACCTTCTGGTACACTGTCAAAATCAGTCAAATACGAAACTGTCCCTAGCTTGGATCGACCCCGGCACCCGGCATAACGAAGCGCGTTCGCAGCACCTAAGACACAGCACCGACGCAAACGTCTGGTCTGGTCTTAAAAAACAAAAATTACAAATTTGTTCCATGTTCAGCTGCCCGAAGGCCTTTTATATTGTAGAGGGGTGTCTTTTGTGTCCTAATTGTATTCCAGTTCTCTGGAGTGTGCAATTACACCTGATTTTCCTTTCCTTTGACTTCCATGTCTGGCGTGGTATTGTGGGTCCTGGTGGGGACTTGTTTTTCTTCTTGTTCTTATAGGTTTTGCTGTTTTGAGTGCTAGCTCTGGGGTTTCCGTGTGTCGGTCGCTGCACTAACGCCCTAACGCCAGGTCCTGGGTTTCTGATTAAGAAAGCAAAAAGGTCAAAGTAAACTACAATCTGCCAGTTCGCGACGATCAGGCAATCCGTTTTTTAAAGACTTTTTTGATGCCACACGTAGTGTAGATTTGGAGGGGAGGTAACAACGATGAAACACACACACACACACACACACACACACACACACACACACACACACACACACAAACTAACGTTTACATATGAAAGTGGGCAATAAGAGACCCCCCCCCCCCCTCCCCTAGGAAACGTATAATGGAGTTTAAAATGTGGTCTAAGAGGAACATGCAAAAAATACCACAAATGTACAGAACAATAAGCGAGAGGGTTCTCCAAGAAACAGACAGTAAATGCAAAATGATTATATAAATTAGATGTTAACAGTCACCACCCGTTGGTTATTCTTGAAAAGAAATGCGCTGGAAAACAACCTGGTGGCATATGTTCAACTTCAACTAACCAAACAATCTGTCATTTCCCGGACGCGGTATATCTTAACCATATCTTTCATAAAATAAAATGAATATTCGATCCTGGGCTAATGTGTTGTCTTGTCACCATTTCCGTGGCATAGATGGGATGTTGGGAGGGTTTTGTTTGATCGCACGGTCGAACTTATATGATAAAGTTTACTGTGAATTCGTTTCCATCACCACATCATCGCCGTCGTCAGCACACCAACAGCATCACCATCGTCAGGGGAAGGTCATCACAATCTCTAGAATAAATATCGCCGTCATCACTTCTATGATTGCATTTCTCGGCATTTCCACGTCAGTAAAGCTGATATGAGAGGCTTCCAAACTGTTTTACTGAGGGAACAGCTAATTTCAAGAAAAGCTGAAGATGCTATCTTATTTTAATTAGGTTCAATCGTTGGTACAGAAAGTCTCTTTTTCAAAAAAAATACATGTCGTGAGTAACTAACTGCTACCTGTAGAAGTTTCAACTCAAGCTATCCTTCAATTCAGTGTCCAGGTATGAGAATATTAAAACAATCTAAGATTAACATTCTTTAATGCGAAGGATAAATCGGATTGGCTATAATATAATGTCTTATGCTTATTTTGACAATTAGACAATGTCATTTTAATCTGCTACACTATATTAGGAAACAAATGGACAGTTTCTCAAAAGGGTCTCTCCCTCTTTCTGTCTCTCGCCCTCTCACTCACTCTCTCTCTCTCTCTCTCTCTCTCTCTCTCTCTCTCTCTCTCTCTCTCTCTCTCTCTCTCTGTCTCTCTCTCTCTCTCTTTCTCTCACTTTGCGCTTTAGTGTTTTATTTATTTCGAAGCTTCCCGGCTGCACATAAGGCTACTCACCCCCTAACCCTGCTCTATTTCTGAAGCGTTTCAGCGCCTCCCAAATTTGATCGAAGTGTCTACCAACCTTCGGGACGGTCCAGCGCTCCCTGAGAGGGCGGTAGCGCCCACTTTGGGAAACACTGGTCTAGCACTCTATGCCTATGACGCCTAAAGGCGTGAAAAAGAACCCTTTACATATAAATAATACATTACAGTTATGCCAACCCTCCCCGTGTGGGGTCCGGGATCCCATTGTGGGGAGGGAGGTACAAAAATAGACACACTGCCTACCAAAAGCATGTCGTAAGAGTAGACTAAGCAGGAGCTACATTCGAGTTCGGAGTGCATTTGCCTGAAAGACAACAAATTAACAGTTTGCTTATACGATCTGTACAGCAGACGTGCAGACAAAACTTATGTTCTGAAACGTATTATATTTTAAAAAACTATTATGTCGCAGTAAAAATTGACAACTAAAATCGCCAGTGTACCGAGTCGAGAGAGTAACTCAGATTCAATCCCCATAAGTGGCAGAATATTTCCCTGTTATCTGTGGGTCTGTGGTCGCCTCAGCCTGAATAATAGTGGTACTGGATAATTTCTAGAGTTATCTGGAAATTGTTTATTAAATAAATGTGACGTGCAAAGGGAATGACCATCTCATTTGTTTTAGGCTGATGTGTGCAAAGGATAACCATTCCAAATCAAAATGGCAATATTTGTTTTAGGACTACCATTAGCTCACACCAACTTGCTATGGTTCTTTTCGTTTAATTTGCCCTAATCTCGGAGACTCTGAGATTTAGTGGGGAGTTTCCGGAAAAGTTAGATGGTGTGGACAATTTAGGGTGTGTAATGAACACCGACTAACACTAACCTCAACCCCTACACCTGCCCCCCCCCCCCCCCCCCCCCCCCCCCCCACCCCCCCCCCCCCCCCCCCCCCGCCCACCCTTCCCCCGGCCTCCTTCTGTTAAATAATAGACTTTTCCTAAAACTTACCACGAAATCTCGGAGTCCCCGCGGCTGAACAAATATAAAAACTATCTTTACTCTTTACTGCTCCAAATTGTTAAGGAACATTCTGAGCGTTTCTTTACTAGATCACTACTGAAATCCCTGTGCGGGTTCTGGGGTCCTGTTATATGAAAACAGTAATAGACCCACTGCCAACCTAAAAGCATGTCGTAAGAGTCAACTATTTGGGAGCTTACTTAGAAGTCGGAGTGCATCTGCCTGACAGATATAGAACTAACAGTCTGCATACAAAATTAGTCAGCTTCTTTTAAACGGATGCACACTCAACACGCATGCTCTGGAACAGAACTGCAGTCCAAGGGTGGACGAAAACGCAGAACTTTCTACCAGAGTTTACAGCCGGTGAACGCGAAGAAGAAGAAGAAGAAGAAGAAGATTACTGGAAGCAAAGACAATTCTTCAGCCTACCAAGCATATCAAGAAAAGTGGTGTTTTGCTTAAAGTTACTAATTCATCCAGGAAAATACGTTAGATAAAACAATTAACAAACAATGAACAAGTCGAGACAAGAAGAAGAACGTAACGGCGGGAGCAGTCTCGGCAGGAGCCTGCTGGTCTTCAGTAGGTGGTCCCATGTCAACAATTGTTTCTGCCCGTTTATTACCTAGGCAATCTCTGGGAAGGGCCGACATGGGTCGTGACTCCCGGGCTTCGGAAATCTCCTGCTGCGCTTATCTGACAAGACGTTCTGGTGACTGAAAAGTGACTCAGGGTGGGGTTTGGCTTAAAGTTACTAATTCATCCAGGAAAACACCCTAGATAAAACAATGTACAAGTCGAGACAAACAAAATTATAAAGAATTTCCCAGCACACAAAGATGAAACGAAAAGGTAAGGCGCTTCTAACGGCTGCAGAGAAAGCCAAAAGAAGACCAGATCGCCTTTTATCCAAAAATAAAATCGGACCAACTATACACAGGAGCCGCCGTTGTGTAGAGACTAGGGGCTTGCATGCGTATTTGAAAATAGTGGGTTCGAATCTGAACGGAGCTGGACATTTTTATAATGATTCCAACTCACTGATTCAGCTTCGAGTGGGTACAAGGTAAAATCCTGGGAAGTAAAGATAGCATTCGTGATGTGGACCATATCAGCCACCGAGTGCTAATCGGTTTATAAAATATCGGTCTTGCACTCTAAGCATAACATTGATGAAAGCGTGAAAACGGTCTTTTCCTTTTGGAACTACACATGAAGAAGGGAGTTAGCGAATTATGTTGAAGTAACGTTTATATCGCCACACACCTCCCATATACATGCTAGCTCACTTCTGATTAGCAGTTCCTGAACCTGTCACCTTAGCACAAGGTTACAAAGTGTTCTGCAATGCCTTTGATATCGCCTGTTGTATATTTCAGCAAGCCAGCGCTTTTTACACTCCAAAAAACACGGAGAAACTAGCCCTAACACAACTCCCAAGAGAGTGCTGCAAACTTATATCACAGGCATTCTTTTTTCTCAGAATTATTAAAACGTAAATGCAATACGGCGCAGAAAGCAAACAAAAGAGCGAGACAAAACCCTAACCTTCAGGTAAGTCGACCAGCACAACGAGCTTGTGAATTTAAAGTGACCTACTTTGTTTGGGGAGATTTACGTGAACCTAACCGCGAATTAAATTAAACACACGGGACCGATACGGTGTCAGCTGCACTCGATAGCAAAAACTAGGACGACTTAGCGTGACTTGGATAAGGGCCTATATGGTTATTATGTTATAGGGGGCATCAGATTGAGGACTAGAGGCAGGAGATTTAATTTAAACTGATCCAGAATGATTCCTCTTTTGAAAAGCAGACATTTAACGAATAGAGCATAGATTTGAAGATGTGAATGTTTGAGCCGCTGAATAACTCGTTGATATCCGCCTGCCTAAATAGCAACTGCGTTAAGTGTGTAATTGGAATTAAGTCTTGGACTAGACGCGTGATCTGGCAAAATTACACCCTACACGAGCTAGCAAACCCACTATGTTGTATTACTGCAGATGGTTATTTTATTGCAAATTTGTCTGTCTGTCTGTCTGTGTCTGTCTGTGTGTCTGTGTGTCTGTGTGTCTGTGTGTATGTGTGTATGTGTGTATGTGTGTATGTGTGTATGTATGTGAGTATGTGTGTATGTGTGTATGTGTGTATGTGTGTGTGTATGTGTGTGTGTGTGGGCGCGTGCGCGCGCGTGCGTGCGTGTGTGCGTGCGTGTGTGTGTGTGTATGTATGTATGTGTGTGTGTGTGTGTGTATGTATGTATGTATGTATGTATGTATGTATGTATGCCACATGTTTGGAAAAAAATAACTATATCTTCCTGCCGCAGTTTAAACAACGTCGGAACCAGGAAGAAAAAGAAGATGGTAAATGTATCGACAGTAAATTTGTTTTATACTGTGCGTTTTTGTTTAAGGAAAGAAATGCTCTAATATTTTCTAAATAATTAGAAGATACATTTACATTGTATAGTGTTCGTTTTTTTTTTTTTTTTTTTTTTTTTTTTTTTTTTTTTTTTTTTTTCTAAAAATTATTTGGCCATCTTCCAGTCTAAGAGTTATATAACTGTGGCTAATTAGTCTAATCCCAGCCCGTAAACGTCTGCTACTTTGAATATCTGGCTGATAACTTTTGCAACTGACCATTTTTTAATGATTTGTAGTTAAGACCGTACTTTTTTATTCGGCATTTTAGGTCGACGTATTGTAGAAAGAAGGTCAAGTCTTGGTCACAAACGACTGAACTAACGTGTAACAGTAGCCGGTAATACCTGTCTTCTGTTAACACCGAATGTTGGGCGGCGTATACGAAATCTGACATCCCATAGTGTGTCAACAGCTTAGGGCGGAGGAGATCATTGGGGAAAAGGAAATGCAACTTGAAAACTTTGTTATCGCAGGGCAAACCTTTTACAATACTGCTCAGGCTTTGTGATATGGAAAGGAGGGACTTCATCTTGCTCACAGTTAAAACAAAAACTCCTGTCTATCAGGCTTGTCTTCCTAGCACTCTGCTGCTTTATGGCAATGAAACTTGGTCAACTTTTTCGCACTAAGTAAATAACTTTGACATGCGATGCCTGAGAAGCATGCTTGGATTAAGTGGCAGGACAAGATCACAAACGATGAGGTACTTGCAAGCACTGGTATTTCAACAGTTTTCTCAATGCTTAGTCTATGAAGGCTCAGGTGGTACAGTCACACCTGGAGACTAGAGGATAGTAGAGTTCCTAAAGACATCCTGTATGGTAAATAACAGATGGATAGAGGATGCTGAGCCCGACCTCTACTAAGATTTAAAGATTTGTATAAGCGGGAAATGAACGATACAGATCTTTAGATGGACTCGTGGTAACAAAATCCCATGGGGCGTGTTGTATGCACATCAAAACGGGAATGAGAATGAAGGTAGAAATGAATACAGAAATACTCTCAACACAAATGTTGACAACGACGGTCCTGAAATCGCACGCTATAACTGTGGAAGATTTTTCTTAGCGCGGGCTTCTCTTTGTAATCACACTGCCATTGCCATGGGCTGTGAATCGCATGCATTCTCCTAACACAATATAACACTATCGTCTGGAAAGGCTGAAAGGTGATAGTAATCAATTGTAGAGAAAAAGAACTTGTATAAAATGAATTAGAGGGAAATGAGTTGTCACATTCCAGTCCGATTATGAGAAAAGGGAAAATGTAATATGCAGTGACCACTGGAGCGATTACAGAAGTAGGGTGCAAAGGCATTAAACAGGCATCCGAGCTAAGATATTTGAAAACAACATTAACAGAAAATGGGAAAATGGATGCAAACATTAACATCAGATGCGGTGAAGCAAACCTGCCGTACAGCATAACCCATTCCTAATCAGCACAATGAAACATCTCATATAACGCATATCCATTCACACTCTATGCTACCTGTGCCAGACAATGTCAGTAACAACAATCCATGATAGAAAATTAGTGATCACAGAAATTAGATACCTTGGAAGGGCTTCGGCAGTGACCAGAAGAGACACTATTAAAAATGTAGTTACAAGAGCAAATGTTGGCACATAGGGTTAGTTGCGTATCCTTCACAGGACGTTGCAGAACCAACCCCAACAGCCTCTGGCTGTTGTGTGGTTTTTCTAGGCAAATTCACGTCAAGTAGTTTGCCATTGCTTCTGGACGGTGGGCTTTCTTGATACCACCGTCAAAACCAACGCAAAGCACATGGCCCGCAGCTGAGATCGAACCCGGCATCCCGGCATTACGAAGCGTTCGCATCGACTTAGCCACACAGTGGATGTTGGAACATAACTAATTCTAATTGCATAAAAAGACAGCACATCAAATGGTCGGTCATATAATATTTAACCCCACTCACTAGTTCCCTTGTCCTTATTTGTAGGTTCCAGAATAAATATAATTATGCTGCTGTAATGTTTTCCAATCCCCACCCTCCCCAATTATTCTGCGCAGACACCATTAAAAAATTTGTGTAGCTTAGTTTTTTTTTTTTTAAATTGTATCTTGTATTTCCTCTGGCTCTTGAGAAAAAAAATGTGAATCTCAAGAGAGGAGAAGAAACACCAGATCATGATGGGACAGTTTGCATTGGAGTAGGAGTTGTATTAGACCGAAACGGAGGCATTGAGACTGCGCTAGCCACACGAAAAGCAGCTGCTGGGAGGCTCTTCCAGGCCATAAACCGAGGGTTTCTTAGCAAAAGAGAAATAGGAAAGAGGACGAAAATGGCTGTTTACCGCTCTACCTATGTATCAGTCTGACCTATGGGTGTGAGTCATGTGCAATGACAACAGCTCACAGAAGCCAGCTGGAGGCCTCGGAAATGAGATATCTGAGAAAGGTGGTCCAAGTGACATGAAGAGACAAAGTCCGCAATCAGACAATACGTCAAGATCTTGATACCCAGTCCTTACAAACCCGAGTGGATCAGTCACAGTTACGATGGTTTGGACATATATGCAGAATGGGAGAAAATCGGCTACCAAGGCAGGCTTGGGAGGCTAAGAACCAGGGAACCAGACCTCCAGGACGACCCAGGATGCGCTGGGAACACAACACCCGACAATCCCTAAATGACAGAGAACTGGAATGGAACAAAGCTAAAAAGGAAACTGCTGATAGAGACGTCTGACGATCTCTCTGACAAACCGTCTACACCCCAAGGTAGAAGAGGAGTGACTAAGTAAGTAAGTAAGTAAGTTTCCTCTGCGTACATCATCATAGCTGGTTTTTGTGACTTGTGTTTTTCACAGGAATCATTTCTCTTTATACCTAGTGGCACAGGAGGCTTCAGAGAGGACTGTCTATGCTTTCCAGTCCTATGCAATATGGAATGCGGTTTTCCCTGTCAGAGATGCCGCACTCAGTTTACTTTCAGTTGTTCGTCTCCGTGTTGTTTTTAGGCGCTCCTTCTTTCTTTTTCCCTGAGGTGTCCAAGTGAGAGCTGCTTTGGCAGATATGTCAGGATTTATTCTCATCACGTGTCCAAGCCATCTACATCTCCTCTTGGCTATCCTAGTGACTAGAGTTTCTTGATTTCTTATGTAAAGAAGTTTAGTGTTTTTGAACATGGGAAGAAATAGCATAACTCTACGACTGTTTTCTTCTTGCAACGTACCTGTAGGGTGTGATGTTACTATTGTTTGCTTCCAGTTTGTCGAGCCAGTAAAATCTATGTCGCCTGTCAGGTGCCGAATTGTCCATTACATCATAGAGCTAGCACTGCATACCCAACTGCACCCAGTAAAGATGAAAAGGCCATTAATGTTGAGTTCTTGTCTATACAAAACAATTACTAGATCAAGAGTTGGTGATTTCTTCTCGCTAGCAAACTAATAATTGACAAATTCTATTCCTCCTCAAGGACATAATTGAAATGGGTGTAATTTCTTTACAGTTTCACTAATTACATGTCAACAACTTTGTTTTTGTTACATCGTGGCTCGGATTGTTTGCTTCGGTTGTTTCATTAGCTAATCTGTCCCTTACTTGTTCCTGGAAGAATAGATATCGATTTGGAAGCTGGAAATGTGGAATTTGATTTTGAAGATTCTGGTGTAAGAGGTAGTATTATTTTTGTATTCTTATGCTAATGTGGACTGTAATTGCTCTTCAATGTAGCCGTAAACATAAGTGAATAGACTGTCTACAACGATGGTGGTGTAATGGATAAGCTAAAATCAAGAGAAGTTTAAAAATTGTATATAGCTTTAGAATCTGAACAGAGCATGATGTTCTTCAAATAACGTTAGCTTCCAGGCCGACAAAGTCTTGAATTGATACCAGGTAAAGTCCTCAGCGATAAGGCTCTGGTGTGATGTTGACCACATCATCCACCGACTGCCGACTGGTCTATAACATATAGGTTTACCATATTGGTCCAAATACGCCCCAATGCGTGGGAAAGGGCACCTTTACTTTTGCCAACCTAAGAGCGTTCGTGAAGCGAAGTCGGTGATATCACAACAATCTCTCCAGTTAGGATGCAACTTCACAAAAATGCATGGCTCTCTGACTTAGAGATAATAGGATATGTTTTTCCAAAGTTAAGGCTCTGTTACAAGTCTTTAACTTGAGCTTCATCACCCATGGATAAATGGATAGGGGTAATATAATATAATAAGATCCCCTAAACCGGGAGGTATTGTGTAACATAGTAATGTCTCCTCGCTAAATATAGCCTGCCGCTTGGCATATAGGTGAATTAGTCATCTGTGGCATAAATCGGAAATATATATATATATATATATATATATATATATATATATATATATATATATATAATTTATACATACACACACACACACAGAGAGAGAGAGAGAGACAGAGAGAGAGAGAGAGAGAGAGAGAGAGAGAGAGAGAGAGAGAGAGAGAGAGAGAGAGAGAGAGAGAGAGAGAGAGAGAGAGAGAGAGAAAGAGTATCGATGTTTTCATGAAATAAATTGTCGATAGTTAAAATGTCCGAAACGTCTGGTCTCTATTTCTGTCTTATTTCCCCTGGCGTTTGTTTACTGTAGAAGTATAGTCTCGCTACGGTATTGTTGCTATTGGATGACCTAGTCAATATATTCTTGCTGAGAGGTGAAATACAAGGTGTTGTTTTACTGCACGATTTTAGTCGTTTTTCCTTTCGTTAAATATTATTCTACTACATATTGCTTCAGTCTTGTTTTGTCCAGTTTAGAAAGGATTATGTTGAATACTATGATAACTATAAACTGTTGTTGGTATCTTCCAGTGGGGTACTCTGTCTTCTGGTTGACACTGTCTAAGACGCCTCATATCGCTAGCGAACACACACATAAAGATGATCTTTAAATGAACAATGAACAACGAACAATGAAAAAGTATCTATATCTGCAGTTTTATCTATAGTATTAGGGTTATTGTCTTTTCTAAATTTTCTCAGCGACCCCTAAATGTTGGCTTCCATCATTGTTTCTCTTAGTCAGAAGTTTTGCTTTGGTATGCTGTATTTGGGACAGACTTGGAGGATGTACTATGTTTTCTCAAGTACCAATCCACATGTCCACGTGGTTGATTCTCTGATCTTGAATTTTAAGTAGATGTGACTGCGAAGTCGAGTATGTCCTGTTGTAAGGCATATAATAATGACTTGCTCTGGTCTGTCCATAATATGCTAAGACAAAACATTACTTAACTGCAACTAGTACTGAGATTATGGTGATATGTCGTAGCTGTGGTAGCACATTATGCGCCTACCTACCCGACCAGAGTGACAAATGGGCGTATGGTTCCTCTGACAGACGTTTATCGGACGTACTTAGCAGTTGACAGTAGCACGGGCAGACGGTAATCGGACTACTCTGTCTTAAGGAATTATAAGTTATTTTCCATTAAGGGGTGGGACCAGTCTACCAAGGTCTATCCCTCAAGTCGTTAGGTACTGACCACAACCCAGTTCAAAGCTCTCTTTGCAGCTTCACCTAACTGCTTCAGTGTCCGGTTATGCTTTGAACCCTTTGCTTAATGCAATCTTGTCTACACTGTACTTCTCAGTATCTCTCTGCAATAGGCCTTCCTCACGCGTGACGCCAAGCTTCGTCTTCTCTATCGTTGACCAGAACTGCCGTGCTTAGTGAACGTAAATTATGTCACCAAACCGTGTTAGTTTGTCCTCTAGCAAAGATTTTTTTAACTCAACATTCACCCCAAATCAATGAACTTATTTGGGTTTAAGGGCTTAGCGGGACTTAGTTTAAGGTCTATTAACAATCAATAACTTTTAAAGAAGCAGTCACGTAGGCATTGAACGAAGCACCTTTCATTTATAAGGCGGACATATATCACTGATAATTGTTCATCAACAAGCAGCAGACTGCCCACCAACAGACAGATATATGCCACACCAAAATACACTAGAAAGAAACCACAGCATCAGCACACTTGCACCCAGTGTTGCCACTTTGGATGTTTTACATCCAGATTTATATGTTTTCTGTGCCATTTAGATGGCGTTTTTGACGTTTAGATGGTAGATGTTTTCTAGAAGTTTTTCATTTGGAGTGAATTTACCAAATTTAACCTAAGAAACAGGATGACATTTGACCTCTTAAATGCTATCTTGACAATACAATTTCGGCCTGATAAGTGTAGGAAAAGGCTGTTCCACTTTTCAGCGCCCTGACGGGGCATTAAAAGAAATTGGAACAGCTAAAGCATACCAGAGTAATTTTGGATCTGAAGCTTAACTTCTTCATCGAAGCTAAGTTTATCATGTGGAACTTGTAAGGCAGACTTCAGTAAAGATGAGGACATGATTCTATAGGGTAAGTCATATCAATTGCTATGTAATTTGTGACTTTTTCCATTTGGGTGTTTTTCCTTTGTTTTCCACGCAAATTGAGATGTTTTTAAATATTTTTTTTGCTCCCTTATGGTTGTTTTTTGTCAAAGAAAAGTGGCAACACTGCTTGCACTCCTTGAAATAGTGTACTGTCAAGTCAGCTGTGAAATTTACACGGGATTTTCGTGTTTGGGGTACGTTATAAATATTGTACCAGTTTCACCACTATGAGGTGACTATTTCAGTATTATTTATTCTTCTGGATCTTTACAATTATTGGTATCTCCTGTTTTCTGTACGTAGTTGTCACACAAAAATACGAAATCGTCGGTCTCGTTTCCACACACGTTTGATCATAGGTAATTTACCAACTTAGATTTCCCCCACTTGCCTCACGTGTGTTCAATTAAATTGTAAAATCAGTTGATGCTGACCTTGTGAAAGATTGTTTTGCATTGCCCACAGACATCTCTACAAGGTTCAGCCTCCTGTAATAGACCCACCCCCCCCCCCCCTTCCAACCACCCTCGCACTAACATTTTTTCAGTCAATTAATCTAGCTCCGAGCAGCATTTCGTTTTTCTCTGTGATGATGCAAAAGTGTGTACACTGGAATCGCATTTATTTATTTATTTATTTATTTTTAATTTAGTCATTTGCGCAGGTAGCTTATGTAGAAATATTGCTTGGGCAGCCTAATTTTAAGCTTGACATTATAAATTTCCAGTTCCGATGCAATTTTTTTTTTGTACACATTGAGCCGGCAGGTCATTCCAACTGTATACCTTTACCTTTGTCAGGGATGGCGAAGCGTGATGATTTCTACCCTACAACAAGGGAGAAGACAGCTGCCCTATGTCTTTCTTGGCAAAAACCAGAGCGTTGAGGGCGGCTGAGGGAACTATTTCAGTTCGTGTCAGATGCGTAGGAAGTAGCCAGTGAAAGCTTCGCCCCTTCATTAACTGGGCACTAGTTACTTTGGCAGTGATGTTAAGGTGGGCAGGATGATTATGAAGCATAAAAGAAAATGACATCTATAGCGTGTTTACAAATTCGTGTCGGTGTATTTTGGAAAATTTCTCGGTAATTACCAATCCGTAGAATCTGAATGTTTTTTTGCCTGAGCTCCGATTTTTAGCTATACGGTAATGTTTTATACATAATTATTTAGACTGTCACGTTGCATCGAAACGTACATTTGTTTGTTATTTTCATAAGATTTATATTTATAGTTATGTGCATTTTACAGTGCCGATGTGAATTGTAAGTATGGTATAAGTTAGAGGCGTTTCCAAAATTGTTTATCATGAGGGCGTAAGTCAGTTATTTTTCCCTACCAATGTATAATAATGAATATTACGAGAAGTGTTATTTTTAAGTAAGTCCCGTTTTGACCGCAACGCCAAACACTGATGGAAAAAGTAAGTGTGCACATGCAGTATGTTTATGTTGTTTATAAGCTAACCGTGTGCTATTTTTCCACTGCCGAAATCTTGTTGAATGCTGAGTGTGAGTGACTATTAATAAATTTTAAAAAATAGCTATAGCTAACTACGAGGTTCGTGCTCTAATGTGTGTTTTGTTGTTGTTGTTGGGAAAAATAAATACTGCAGAAATTTACATTGAGGTTAATGGGCCAGCTGTTATGACTAATATTAGGAAATGGTGTTGAACGTTTAGAGAAGGGCGAAAAATATACAAAATAAAGATTGTAGCGGTATGGCGAGTGTAATGATGGACGATTTGGTTGAAGGAATGAATAAAATAATTCAGGAGAATCGTCGTTTCACAATTTCTGCGTTGTCTTTAGAATTTTTGGAAGTTTCCTATTCCCTGATTTAAGACACTGTGACAATAAATCTTGGATTAAAATAACACAACAAATTGCTGCCAGATGGATACTGAAAATGTTAACCGAGGAACACAAGCAGAAACGCTTGGCTTCGGCTCTAAAATTTGCGCAGCGCTATCAGAAAGAAGGAGATGCACATTATGAGCACATTGTTACTGGAGATGGGACCTGGATTTCATACACAAACATCAAATCAAAGTAAGAATTGATGCAATGGTGTCTCTCATGGTCCCCCAAAGCAAAGAAGTTTAAGTATCACTGTCTGTCAAAAAGATCATGGCCACTGTTTTCTGGGACCAAAAAAAAGGTAATGTTTATTGATTTTCTTGAACGTGGAAAAAGACATTTAATGCCAAAACTTATTGTGACACTGATAAAACGTATACGTGCTATCTTAAACAAAAGATGTGGGTTGCTGTCTTTTGGTATTGCGCTTTTGCACGATAATGCTTGACAGAAAGTGGCAGTTGGAACTGTTCAATTGTTGCAACAATTTCACTAGAAAATTGTTCACCACCCCCATTACAGCCCCGATCTGGCGCCAAGTGATTATTATCTTTTCATGCACCTAAACAAGTGGCTATCATTCCAGCGGTTTTAAACTGAGGATGACCTGCAGACAGGCGTTAATAAATGCTTCAAGACACTGGAGGTAGACAATATCTCATTCATTTTGATAGTGCTGCAAAATATTGGGGCCGAAGCCAAGCGTTTCTGCTTGTGTTCGTCGGTTAACATTTTTGGTACCCATCTGGCACACATTTTTTTATTTTTTTTTTTTGAGTGCAAGGTTTCAAGTTACAATGTCATAAATCAGTCAACGTGAAACTTCTGAAAATTTGCATGACAACGCAGAAACTATAAAACGATGATTTTCCTAAATTGTTTGGTTCACTTCGTTGACCAGATATTAACTACTAAAGTCGTCCCCGTGGGATATGCAGTTTTTCCTTATTTAGCTGTTGCCGGGGGCCCTAATATAACATAACTGTTTTACGGTGTTTGCGAGACCTCCACACGGGTTCCCAAAACGGCATAGTGACACTTTGTGTCATCAGGTATTTGTTGCTCTGTGTGATGTCCTGGTGGGGTAAAACTTACTTCGACCAAGTCGTCTATCACCACACACGGCTGACCGCTACGATCTTCATTATGGTTATTTGTTTGCCCTTATTTAAACATTCGACACCATTTCCTATCAGGCATAACATCTGGCCCATGAATCTCATCGTGAATTCCTGTTTCACTATTCCCCCCCCCCCCCTTTTTTTTCCTCCTCCTCCAAAAAAAAAAAAAAATTGATCACAGCACGAGCCTCACGGCTGTTTGGTTTGGTTTATTCAACTGATCAACACCATGGTGCAAGGGTATAAGTTATGTAGTGTTGTTTTTGACTTTTTACTAACGTCTAAGCCTGAAGCAGCTCAGCGCAGTGTACTCATTACGTTGCACCGGCGAGTATCCTAAAATTCTTTAGGTAGATTTTTCACTTCTAATTTAGGTTAGGCTATTTTTTTTTTCGATGTTCAACTGCCAAGTGATTTTTTAACAATAGACAGGGGAGTCTGATCTCTCTACCCAGAGACCAGGGAAAAATACTAGAAATCTACGTGAAAAAATCCTAGCCTTCGTCGGGACTTGAAACCAGGACTCCAGCACTCAGAGCAGACGCTATGCCTCGAGACCTCGCAGCTACCAGACCTCGCAGCTGGCGGGAGTAATTATTGTTGCATTCATTATAAATCACTCACACGCCGCATTAAACGAGATTTTGACAGTGAAAACAAAAGGCACACAGCTAGCTAATGAACTACATTAACATACTGCATATGCACATTTCTACGTAGAATAATCAAAATTTTCTGGCTAGATAACAATCTCAGACACTAAAAAACTACTAGCCACAAACCAAGAAACTTTAGACAGTATGATAAGTAAGAGAAGATGGAAATGGCTTGGCCACGTTATGAGAATGAATCCTGATATACCTGCCACAACAGCTCTCACATGGACACCAGAGGGAAAGAGAAAACAGGGGCGCCCAAAAACAACATGTAGACGAACGATGAAACGTGACTTGAGTGTGGCATTTTTGACATGGAAAACTGCACTGAAGATTGCACAGGACAGGAAAGCATGGAAAGTCCTCTCTGAAGCCTCATGTGCCACTAGGCATAACGAGAACTGACGATATGCACATTTACATTTTCCATTGGTGTTCGGCATTGCGGTCAAAGCGGGACTTACTTAAAGAATGGAAAAAAAAGACGTGCCTTGTATAAACGTAGTTTGTGTTTAGTGGGAGTATCACAGTGCTGTGTTTCCTGGTGTATGCCTTTATTTTGAATAAAATAATATGTTCCAAGTGACACTATGGGAAACAATTTCATAAATTATTGATATTTCTTCTTTAAACGTTACAATGCATAGAATCTATACAACCTAATCAGATTCATATGAGTCAGCTGAATGAAGGGCAAAATATATTTCTTCCTTGTTTGTAAGATCTTCACATTCGATCCATAATTGTTTGTCAATGTTTAATAACAGCAAAGACGGTGACCTTTAAATCTGTGAGTTTGAAACTAGTGTTGTTGCTCGCGTTTTTTTTTTTTTTAATTTTTTTTTTTTTTTAATTATCCTTTGCTCAAATTAATTATAATGGATTTGTATGTGAATGATCAGCTGGCGCTCCTAAACTCAAATTACCATGCTTCTGTTTTATTTTGTCCATGATTAAAGTCTGTGTCCGGTTTGTGTTCTTTGCAACTGAAAACGTTTCAGGTTTTAGGTGCATGTCTGTTAATGAAATGTGCTCATGTTTTAGCAGATTTGTATCTCCTAATTCTTACATGATTATTTTCAGATTTTGTCTTTCATTGCCACTGTATTATGAAAGGGAGCATTTTCAATTTTCAGACACGATGGCCTTTCAAATGACGAATATCAGTACTTTCAGCCCACTACATATGTTGTCACTAATCTCTGCATGATAGTGCTGACTGTTGTTAGATTTTGAAACAAATATGAGCTTGCCATTTTAAAGCTGTCCATTACGTCTGCTACATGCATGGGCTTTAGTGAGTTGTTTGCCCTTTCTACCTGGTATTACATGTTTACCATTTCCATTTGCAGACTTCTATTCCTTGGCATTAGTATGATGATCACTTATCCTTGTTGCACACAAATGAATAATATCATAAATTGTTTTCATGCAGTTCACGTGTGTACTTTTCTAAGCTGCTAGGTGAGGTTGTCCACAAATGATGTTTCTACCACCGGTATGCTTGCCAAAATGTACGTTCTACACTTTTCCCTTTATCTACTTTTAGATATGAAAGCAGTGTTTCTCAGTTGTAAATTTGAAAAAAAGAGGAAGCAAACAATAGAGTGTATGGTTTACTGCCTGTATCAAAGAAGACACAAACAGTAGACTTGAGGATTCACTTGTTTGCTTTATTTATGAAATTGTTATTGTAGTATGTCCCTAAAGATTTATTTAGAGCAAATATGATAGGCCATAAATTGTGCAATCTATTGCTAGTATCTTTTTTTCAAAATTTTTGATACATCGATGTTATGGTTCTAAGTTTAATTTTCAAAATCTTCAGTGTCAACAATTCTTTGTTGTCCAACAATATATTGCTCATTAAATGTTCTATGTCAAAGCTATTTAATTTTCAACGCGTATGTCTAAAAGGCGTGGACTTTTCTAGTGTCCATCTTAAGAATGCCCTAACAGTTATACTCAGGTTATATTTTAATTCGTTTTTATTGATTTGAAATATAATAACGCAGGCAACCGCTTTTAGCATCAAATAAATATATTGATGTATCAGCAAGTGACACAAATGTATCTCTCAGCGTCATTCTGATAACACATAACTTAATAATTACTTATGACGAAACTTACACGAAGTAGCACATTTTTTTTTAAGCGCGTTGCCACACTTTTGGTGCAACACTTGTGGTCTTGTTCACAATTTCAGAAAACACAGAAGAAACATATTTTGGGGGAAGATAGATTGGGTACATCAGAACATTTTACTATATAACTCTTAAATACATTCGGCCAGGATCATAGAATATTTATTTACGTCGAGTGAGCACAATTGCAGTCTACTTTTTTGTTTTGAGGGCCAAAATAATGTAACATAACGTTGACTTCTTCTTCTTCTTCGTTCACCTGCTGTGAATTCTGGCGGAAGGTCCCTCTTAATAGTCCGCTAGGACTTTTGGCTTTTACCTGGATCTGAGTTTTGCGTGTACAACCGTTTTGCTGTTCCCTGCCTCACGGGCAGATGTACTCCGACTTCGAGGAAAATAACGTTGACAAAGAAGTAACTATTAATATATAGTTTCAACCATTTATATTCCACTACAGCTCATATATATTGTTCTGAGCATCGCTGCGAATACGTAAACGGACTATAGTAGATAATCTTCTGTGTATGTCTTAAAATTACTGGAAAAAAAGTCATATGAAACAAATAAGTCGGTTACTTAATTACAATTGTGATTCTATGTTTTTGTGTGTGGTCTGTCCCCGGCAGAACCGCAAGCTACAGGAATAACATTTAAGTAATGAAAATCAAGCAGGTACAAATCCAGGAAGCAGTTATGCTGGGGCCTTGTCGGTAAACAGTAAGTTAGTCAACATATTATGCTCATTGCATATTGAACCATTCAGTTCACAACTGTTTAGATTCCCTTGTCAGTAAATCCTTCAGCCTATAGCGGCTGACGCCACTAGTCCTGCGTTTGTTTCTTATTCATCTTTAGCTTCCTGCACAGTGCACTTGTCAAGCCACATTCCTTTTAAAAGGCTGTTCTTCCAGTCTTGTCATGGTTTCATATTCAGTTATCACTTGGTTCTCGCAAACGCCTTACTTCTCGTAAAGCATTCAGTAGAACAGCCTGGTCTATGGAATGTCCGTCATAACAGTAGTTTTACCTGCAAACACACACAGTGCCGATCAGTCTATAAATTATAGCTCTACCACTGCATACTCAATACGCCAAAAGGCGTGTAAAAGGGCCTTTACTTGTATTATACCAATTTTAAAGGACCTACAGTCGTCCATCTTCTGGCTGTGTCCTAGTGAGCAAAGCCGTCGAAGACTGCTGCGAAGATGAAGATAACAGTTATTCATTTCACTGTCATGTCTTGTCCCTTAACTCTTTCAGTCTCAGGCAAGCAGTTCCCTCAAGTTGATATATAACATATGTTACTTACTGTGAGGCAGTATTAGGCCTAAAGGGGTTCACATAATGACACTAAAATACAGAGTAACATGATATAGAGGGGTTAATGTAATAGCCAGAAGAGCAATACTGAGTTCAGAGAAAAAACAAACATAGTTTATCATGAGTAACTAGTAAACACATTGTGTATTGCTTGGGACTGATAAAAGTAGTTCAAAGCTTTCTGTGTAGGCAGTGCAATTACAATTATTAAGCAGCTTCATTTTGTGAAAGAAAGTTGACCGAATGTCAGGTATAAAGGTTGCTGATAGTACATGCTTCATATACAATTTTTAAGCTCGTCACCCTGAGTTTTCTGTTCTCGCCCACACTCACTGCAAAAAAAAAAAAAAATTAAATACACGACTGTTGTTAAAGTAAAGTAAAGTAAAGGTCCCTTTTCCACGCATGTAGACGTATAGTTCATATAGGGCTAGACCTTAATTTTTATAGACCAATCGGCACAAGATGGGTAATGTGGTCAGCATTACACCAGCCGCCTTTTCTTTCCTGGAGCCGCCCCTGGTACCCACTCAAGGCTTGGTCGACCTGGGAGTCAAAGTCCTGCTCCGCCATGGAGCGAACCCACGACCTTCTGATCCGCACGCAGGTGTCTAGACGTTACACCACGGCGACTCCCTCGCTGTTGTTATGTCCGTAATTATTGAGCAACTGATTTCTAAATTCAACGTTAGTTTCTCATTAACTGAGAAACCCCAGTATGTGAAATGGCCTACTAGTTTCAGGTTTGCACCGCTTTCGGCGACTGAAGTTTTTTATTGTGAACATTGCGACGTAATCTATCTTTGCTAAATTCTCTTTAAAATTAATAACAAATCATGTATTTTAAAATGAGGAAAGTAAATGTAAGCAGTTCTTACTCCAAGTAAACTACAATAGCAGTTCATCCGCCAAGCACGCCGTGTAATAAATACCGCTTTAATAACATAGCTATCAAGCTACAAACAATTTGAAGGACACCATCTGTGTATACAGTATTTTTTTTTTTTTTAGAACAGTGCGTTCTTTTAAAAGTGGGAGAAGTGTTTTGCAAAGATTGCCTAAACAAATACACAGTTCTACGTTTCTCCAATCTTGTTTTCAAAATCTTGAAGTTATGCGCCGGCAAAATTGATTGTGCCTCTCATGGCCTGCGTGAAACGATTTAATAATACTCCGGACAGATGGACAACAAATCTCCTTGAAGCTTCTTGATCAGACAGTAGCGATTTTCCTTGAAGCTTCTTGAACAGACAGTAGCGACTTCGCAAAATGAAATACCTTGGTAAGATCAATAAAGACAATACACAGTTGTTGATTTTAGTCACGACATTTTTCTTAAAATAGATGTTACGAGGATATAAAAAATGTGAGGGAACTGGTCTCTACAAAGGTCAGTGTGTGACTCAATGTAACACTAAATCTTCGCATTACAATTTTAGCGCATATTTCTCCCCCCCCCCCTTTCTTTTTTAAAGTTACCTCATGGAAGCATTAGAAAGAGGGCCTGACAGGAGGGTTAGGGGGGGGGGGGGGGGGGGGTTAGGAGACCTGGCGAATTTTAAAAATGCTTTTTAAAATCCGTGGTATAAAATTATATCCACATTATCCAAGCTGGTTCTTGATGCCGCCATTCATTCGTTTCGGCTGGTGTTCAATATATTTAGCGAGGCAGCTTTCTGTCACTGTTAGTACAACTGACACATTTTTCAAATTACCACACCATTTTATCTACTCTTTAATGAACTGGTTGGGCCTATATCGGTCCCAATCTTCTTCCATTTTAAATGTGTATGTATGTGTGTATTTTTAAATGTTACTCCAGGTGCTCATTGCATTGTGTTCATTAAAATAAAAGTAGTAATGCTCACGCTTGGCTCTGGTAGAATGAGGTTGTCCAAAAACATGTTCAGTGTGTGTGTGTGTGTGTATGTTTATATTTCTACAGTATATTAAAGTAATATTCCCTGTAGCTGCGGTCACCTCGATCTCCCTCTCCATAGAAAAAAAGCTTAAGAGCTGTCGTAGAAATTGTATGTGCCCGCGTACAAATAATCCTTCCTCAGCATACTGGTTTTTTTAAATTTTCCATAGAAAAACTACAGCACATGCGTTTCACCAGTGGCTAAAGAAGTTGTTAATTTTGAGAGCAGTACTCTACCGATCCTGACAAAGCTCATTTTCTAAACCTACTGTCAAGTAAGACGAGATAGTTCTAGCTCGATCCGTAATATCATAAAATTATGTTTTTAAGATACATTTTCTCCTCTCCTGATAAAGTCACGGCCCTCCTCAATGCGCACCTTTACCAAACGTTGGATAACAGGATTTAGTATTCATAGGCAATTATCTGTAAAATAAAGTAAATGATCAATTTTTGTAAACTCTGACGTATCAAACAAATGATGCTGGTTTTAATTTGTTGGTCCAATCATCACTGGATAGGGAATGTGGCTAACATCACTCCAGCAGCCTTTACTTCGCACGGCTTTCCTATAATTATAGGTTTTGTTTAACCGGGAGTCAAGACCCTTATAAAATGGTTACACACTTTATTAAATTATAAAAATAATAGTAAAAGTAGTGTGAATATGTTATTATACTTCTGTCTTCCGGTTTGAATTTGGTATCATTATATGATGTAATTATAACACATTTAAGCGGTGATCTCTTGTTTACCTGACGTCCACAATCGTAATCAATCAGCCTTAACTTTGGAAGAGTTTTCTGTATATCTTTTTTGTATTATATATCCGAGCACAACTTTGTTCACTAATTTATTTGTGTTTACCGATTTAGTACAGTGGAACAACGTGAGATACACAAAAATTTTCCTAATGTAAAGAATAATTAAATAATACTCATACGATGCCTTGCACTACATTCATCGAGAAACAGCAGATCAAGTGAGAATGCTTCAACAGCAGATGCCATCACAAGCACTACATCTCAAAAGGTCAGCTACAAGATCAAGAGAACGGTCACGAAGACTAGACCGACAACATACAAGACAGTTCACGCCTTTACAGAACAACATTAGACAGCACAGGATCGTGAATTATTCCTCCTCAAGTCGCTTAATGGAACAAGTGGTTTATACTGCCGATGATGATGACTGATTATAAAAAGCAAAATGGAATGGACAAACTTGCCATTTTTCAGAACCTCCTATTTTCTTTACCGATGATATACTAAGAGGCCGTCACAGATAAATATGGATTGATGACATTAAATAGCGTCTACATCGACAGCAATGACAATAGCCGTTGCTGCCCATCAAGCAATGGATTGCAAACTGTTCCTCCCCACAACGCTTAAAGGCAGAAGTAGAAATTGATGAGTATGACTAACGAGATAATTGAAGCTTTATTATGTAAGAAACAATATTGATTCACTCCTCAGACCAGACGAAGATACATCTCTGTCGTCAGGAAATGATTTCGCGTTAACCTATCCTAAAAAATTTATCCCTAGAGCTAGTCCAGTAAATTAGAGTCGAAGGCCGTGATACTGACAACTGAATACTGACCACTCACTGAGATTGAAGAAGCCCAATGCAGTATTCTCAAAACCCCCAGGGATATGTAAATGAATAACTTTTCTCTAGTAAATAATAATTCAGGTTTTTTTTTTTTTCTGCGTGGGTCTTTTTTGGTAAAATTAGAAGCGTTCAGCTGAAACCAGTTATTGCACTGATGTGGCAAGTGGTTAGGAATTCTATAAGAATAGAAGAACCTATGCTTATCATCAATTGTTGGATAAATTATTTCCTAGATGCGATAGTATCTGCTTAAGAAGCACTGAAATTTAGTCATGAGTTTAACACAAACCGACCGACGCGGCCTAGGGCACGGGAATGTCAGTTGGTGGTCTAAAGCCACGGCTAAAGAGCGCAAAGACAAGGCAATACAGCAGATTAGGGACACCGCAAACGAGACTCGGTTTCAAAAAGCCGCACAGCAGTCACAGAGATGCTTGTTGATCGGCCTCGAGAGCGCCTTGCCACGAGTACTCGAATGGGGTGAGATCTGGCCAATGGTCGCATACGATGTGTTACCATCGTACAGAGCTGAGCAGACGCTCGAGCACGTATTGTCCGCGTGCAGAAAAGCACTAGGCCGGGGACACTCGGCGCCACACTGTTGTCATGAAAGAGTTATCGGAATTTGTCGACCAAGCCAAGATCAGGGCCAACGTTAGGGTCAGTCCTACCGTCAACCCCATGCGCTTCCTCAAGGCTGGACAGATTTATAAAGATAAAATCAATAAGGCTGCATACACTCTATCAATGCTTGACTGTGCCAGGGACTGGTTACTGGCTGTCAACCTGCCTGGTTTTGAGAGGTACCCAAAGTCAATCCGGAAGACCGGCCTAAGGCCAGACATAGTTTTGAACTCTACGGAGAAACGCCAGCTCGTCCTGACTGAGGAGACGTGCCGTACCAGTCTCGGATGGAAGAAAACCAGCTGTATAAGCTCGACAAATACGGTGGGCTCGTGGCCAGTTTGAGAAGAGTCGAAG
Source organism: Candidula unifasciata (assembly GCA_905116865.2). NCBI lineage: Eukaryota > Metazoa > Mollusca > Gastropoda > Stylommatophora > Geomitridae > Candidula > Candidula unifasciata. The sequence continues at coordinate 1,274,970 of CAJHNH020000446.1, read as the reverse complement.
CGTACGCAGTAAGAATATTCTCCGTAGAGGCAGGCGCAAGAGGTCCTATCTCCACTTCCATGTACAATGTGCCGAGCAGCTTGGCTTGCAATTTAAGGAGCTTAACGGTTACTAAAATAGCTGGGCGAAGCTGCTGAAAGAGCTTCGATTTGGCTCTGGACGAAACCGAACGTCCTGGGGGATGGGCCTAGGTAGACTAGTCCGAGTCCCAAGAGGAAAAAAGCTTCTGATCCATTGAAAAAAAATAGTGTCCGATAAACGTATGACGGTGTCTCTCTGCCAAATGCCAAAGTCTAACAACTGTACGATGAACCAACCTTTAGCTTGTCACTCTGGTCGTAAAGGTAGTCATATGATCTAATTTGCTACCGCATCGACAATATAACGCTTGTCTCACAGCACTTGTTACCAAGTCACCATATTATCTTGTCCCTATCAAGTCTGATGAAGTGCAACAGAAAAGATCAGGACCTGGCTTCATGATCCAGGTCGGCCCACCTTCCGAGATTCTTTAGGGAAGCAATGCGCCGAAAGAGTTGTCGACGAAAGATTTCAACTGATGACCAGTGGACCCCTGCTGTGCATGCTCCCATGCTGCGTTCTTCTTCTTATTGTTTCTGATCGTTGTTAAAATTGCCGGGTTTATCCTAAGTCCCAGTCTATTCATCAAAGAAGCAAGCAGCATACGAACACATGAGACAGTGATTCATGACTTTTTTCGGAAAGATTTGACTTCACGACAGATCTCGTTTGAAGTTAATGTCGACCAGTGGATATTCATCAAAGAATGCAAAATACGTCAGCATACGAGGTTGTTCGTAAGCACAAGTGTCTGTCGTAGACAACGTAATGAACGCTGTAAACACTTGTTTTAGTGAGCAGCCAACCTATATTTTTGTAGAAATCATGTGTCGCTAAACAATGATATGATTGCCTGAATGCCTACGACAATTTTTTTACGGACAGAAAATGATGATTTATTTAATTTGCATACGACAGATCTACGGTTGTAAATACTTTGGTTTTAATAAACCCTAGGCATACATTGAATTTTACTTTTTTTTTGGGCAATTTTTGCACACTATGTTAGCTAAGAAACAAATGACTCTGGTCTGGATTTCCTGAATAAAATCGAAAAGCAAGCACAAGATATTCAATACCATTGAGCACTTTATGACATGTAAGGAACCAGTCTCCGAGTTTCCGCTTCTTGGGGAGTGTTGGGCATCTAATAATCTACTTACATTTCGCTTAAGCATTTTCATACATTTCTTGGCTGTTTGTGGAGGTAAATGTCGGCCACAGTCTCCAAACGGTATTTGTAAACAGCTTGAGGCATTTTAGAAATGAATTTCGTGCCTGAATTTCTTTTCGGGCTTTGCACTGTTAGCATTTTCTCAAGGAATACTATTTCCATTGACTTTATACATTTCTCACTTAGGTGGTCTATTTATTTGATTTTTGGGTGTAAGTCGGCGTCTTTGGCTTAGGCACTGTGAACGTGCTTTGTAATGAGGGTGCCCGTTCATGCCAGGCGGACAATTTGGCTATAGTGTACGAAGAGCGCCCGTAAAATTTGTCTAGGAAAACCATAGCAGCCAAACAATGATGAGGTTGGTTCTGCAACGTGCTGTAAAGGATACACAACTAACTTAAAAATTATACTAATAATTTAATGCCTATACTTCTTTGCTGTAAGTAAATAACAACGTTGAAAACTCAAAGGATAGTAGTGAAAATACGTGCACAGACACATCCGACCGTTGTTTTTTATATTTCGTTGTATCGCATCATGTCCAAACTTTACTTGGAAGATCACTGGTACTGAGCATACTTTGCATCTTTTCTAAAGGCTATGCCGACGAGGTGGGGAATGAGCAGGCAGACAGACTGGCTGAATCTGCACCACTGGGAGGTGAACTGTTACATGACAAGGCATATGTGGTCAAGGCCGTTTTTGGAACAAGTAACGAAGTCAGAAGAGAAACTGGATTATCTGGAGAGAGTGATGCACTTAGGTGTGACCAGAGTGTTTGGCTGGCAAACAACACGCAGAGAAAAGGCAAGACAGACACAAAACCAGACTAGTACCATTAGTATTGGAGCTCAGCCTTGGCTGACGAAGATGGCACGGAGCGCATGTAGGAATGACCCGAGTCCTGTGATGTCAATTTTTGACTCAGCTTATCTAAACTTATCATATCCAATAGTACATGTTTTTTTTTTAAATTTTCACGTATAATGAAAAAAGAAAACTGGAATCCTTTACGATGCGATCTTTCGTATTGATCTGTGAAATGTTATTAGGTCTTACTCGATTTAGATTACAATAACACAAGTCTGTGTGGCGTCCGCTGCCTGATTTCATTTCCTTCCTGGACAGTTCTGATTATTCTGAAAACTATCTAGTACATATTTTATGTGACTACGTCTAAGGATCCGTTTTTTTTCTGACAATACAGCTGTGTTGAACACAGCTTGACAGAAAACAGGTGACCGCACATTAATGATTTAGAAAAAAGGGTTGTCTGCGAAAAAAGCCAGGATGAAAGTAATCAACCAACTCACTTTGTAAAAATGTAGGGTTTAGGTTAACCCCACACGTCATCACACCTTTACAGTGATGTCTGTTATGATCACCGGACAAAACCGCGTTTTATAATGATTAGCCCCCTGGCAAAAAAGCCAGAGTGGGGCTTGTCTAAAAAAATAAGGACGTAAGGATTTAATGTACCAGTCCCACCTTACAAGGAGGACTTTTGCTTGTCTATGAAAAAAAAGACTGATCCGCTGTTTTGTATGCAAAGCGAAGCAACTGCTCTGCGACATCTAAATGCGTTGTGTGAGTTCTATAATTAATTGTTATGCTCATAATCGTAAATTCTAAACAAGTAATACAGCTTATAGGGAAATACCGGAAATAGTCAATTTAAAGGCATCATAATTTAAGCGTGTAATTTACTGTAGCACAATGTTACGCTAATTATACAATTGTGTTTTAAAGCTCGATAATTGTATTGCTATTTCGAATATTCCTGGATATTGTACACCACTCTTGCCTTGCATCCTTGTGCTAAATTGTATTAGCATTTGCAGATAATATGACACTCAAGCAATGTGTTGCCCTAAACGACGTTATCGCATTCGGCGTGCACGTTTTAGGTTTTGCGGACAGTGTATCCATTTCAATTCAAAACCAATCTAACGACAAATGTGTGCCGTTTGGAAATTATTAGGGCTGTACCGAATATTCGCTTCGTATTCGCTTCGGGGCCGATTAGTGGACCGAATGACTATTCGGTATTCGGCCGAATAGTTGCGGTCGGGCCGAATACGAATAGTGGTTGCATTACACGCATTCCTGCAAACACTGCAATGTACTGAAAAATATTCTCTCATTAACACAATAGTTGCTGTTGCCTAAGTTTGTAGTGGCGGAAAAAACTGCGACCCGGTTGCGTGGTACAGCAGCTGGCAAGGTCTTGCCTGCTGACTCTACCGAGGCATTGCAGCAAAGGTTCTCAAACTGGGTGCGTATGCCATGGGTGTTGGGCGAAAATCAAGAAAAGTCGGCTATAAATTGTAACATTTTTAAAGAAGACATAAGGATACTTGGGTTTCTTTCCTCACCACTGCCGAAAAGAGCACAGGCGACATGCAATAACTGCATTTTATAAAATGAAGAACATCTTATGCAATATATCTTTGCCATTGAAGGTTAGAAAAATAATTCCTGCTTGCTGCTATTTTTCTTCTATTTTTACAGTTTTAACATTTAGTTGTAGGTCCTGGACAACTGTAGATGTAGTTTTACAGAACAATGCTTAAAATACCTTGAACAGCCAAAAAAAAAAAAAAAAAAGCAACCAATAGGTTTTGAAAGAGGCGGGAGCCCGAAGACAACTGATCACAGACATCAGAAGGAGACAGTCATCATTTTTCGGCCTTATTATGATAAGAGGTAAAATGGAACATGTGGTGACCACTGGAAAGATCTGTGGAAGAAGGGATAGAGGAAGATAACGAGAGAACATTCTTGACAGTTTTGTTGCATTGCATGGAGGTGTGTCAGCACACGAACTAGTACATGCTGCAGCAGATTGTAGCGAGGCATAATCGCCCACGTCAGTCGGCAAGGCACCTGATGATGATGATAATACACTTTTCGTATTCGTATTCGTATTCTTCCGAATAGTTGGTCCCACTATTCGTATTCGGCCGAATAGTGAAAATCACTATTCGGTATAGCCCTAGAAATTAAATATCAGACAGTGCGAATGATTATTTAATAGACCGACATATAGTGTAAATGATTATATAATAAACCGATAAAAGTGTGAATGATTATGTAACAGACTGACAATAGTGTGCATTTGTAAATGTAGGAAGCGTCTTTATTTTCAGGGAGAACGAGGATACAGAAGGACAGAAACGAATACATGAAATATAAAAGTACTTAATGATAATTTTGTTATTGCATGATCAAGTAATGAAAAGAAGGAAGAAAGAAACAGGCGCAGAACTTGATCAGTGACTAATTTATTAATCTGTCACGAATATGCAATAATTCAAACATCTATAATTTGATCCACTAAAATGTCGAGGCCGACCTCTACTACGTTATAAAGATGTGTGTAAGCAGGACATGAATAATACAGGTACTGAGACGGACACATGGGAACAAAATGCCATGGACCGTGTTGTGTGGAAAGGGCATATCAGAAAGGGAATGAGACTAAAGGAAGCTACGTTTGCAGAAAGGATGAGAGCTGAGCGTCTGAAAAGAAACGGATTAAACACAAATGTTGTTAACAATGGTCCTGAAATCCCATGCTCTCATTGTGGAAGACTTTTCTTGACACGGGCGGGTCTTGCTAGTCACACTCGCCATCGCCACGGGCTGTTAGTCTCATGCCTTCCCATAGCACAAAATAACACTATCGTCTGGAAAGATGAAAAAGTGCCAATGA